>DVPR01000033.1:0-20687 GCA_018239345.1 Oxynetra stangelandi
ATGTATTCTAGTGTATGTATGAAACGCGCAAAAGCTAATGATTTAGGTCGATTCGAATATAATAAAATTATAATCATTACAAATCAGCCATTAATGATTGTAATAGAACGTGCTCTCTGCCTACCCCGCTAGGGACTTGGCGTGACGGTTATTTATTTTACATTTATTAGCCATTATCTGCGAAGTGATCATTCTCAGACGAATTAATATAGTGCTATACGCAATTTACAATACACGGTTAATTGTTTAAAAAAATGCTTGCAACCATTGTATCGAAAAGTCGATGCACATATTTGGCTCGATGTCTAAATTGTTGTATTTTTAACTTTCTACATTTTGTCCTAGCTTAATCTTGATTTATCTAGACAACCCCGGAAGCTGTTGAACTAATTTACGTATGCATTTTTAATGTTCTATGGCTTTGTAAATTCTCAAAAATGCTTATACTCTTACTATTTTGGCTGTTTCAGGTTTATGTTAACCTTAGTGGATATATAGCTAATTCTAATAAAATTTCTGGGTTAATTATCCTTTTTTACGAACCTAATTTTCATGTTGCTCCTATTTAATGCTTATTAATATGTGTTATATTTATAAAAATATCTTAGTGGAAAATATAAAAGTTTGTCGACACAAATGTTGCTCCAAGCTCTTTCATTGTTTACAACCAACACTGTATTACGGCATGTGACGATTCGACATGACCAAATTCCAACTACCAAACAAAAAGCCATCGTGTCTTATAAACGTATCCCAGGCTTTATCATACGAGATCGAGTATCGGCTACAGACGATGAATGTTACGGTGTACCGTCCATGTAGGGCGATGTTATTGTTTATTTATAAAGTCGAGTCCGTCCCGGGCTTTTTCCGAGTCGTCAGTGACAAATTTATATTTGTCGAGCCGCGGAGACGCGATAGAATCGATATGTCGCGATTTATAGCACGCTCGGTTGATCGATTTTGATGATTTCGAGTTACGGTTGGACCGTGCGCGGTACGGTTATGTTGGGATATCAGTGTGGTTGCCGAGCCTTCGATGATGATATTTTTTGTTGTTTCAAAACAGATGACTGCGTTTTTTTTGTATGTTTTTTTTTTGTTTTAATAAGTACTTTTCAGATACAATTTTTAATGTTTTCTTTTTATTATTTAAAATTTCCAAGCAAAATTGATTGTAAATTATACTAATAAAGTTTTTGCTAATTTGTATTATAATGTAGAACTTTAACATTTTGTTTATGAGACGTATTTATGCGTGTCTGGTATGTAAATTCGAGATCTAATTGTTTATGAAGAGGACCGCATTGCATATATTTATGCTTATATTGAATGCTCGAATTGGAATTACATATGTACCCGACTACTTAGCAGTAAGTATATTCATTAAAACAGATCATTAAAATATGATCAACGTTTTAATTATTTTTGTCACTGAGCCCTAAGCATTGTTTATGTATGTGTATTCAATTAAGTTAAAGGCTCGTGCACAATGAAGTTAAAAAGTCATGGACGCGAAAAATGTTTGATCACCAAAGTGAAATATAATTATCAAAAAATCGACTAGCGTGAACTACTGACAATCAAACAATAATTGATTGAAAATTTATTGATTATTAAAAGTTTAACGTTCAATCCTGATGCGATAATAACATTTCAAAAAGTTTATTTAATCACTTTATTAAATAATGATCTAGAACTTCCTAGAATAGTTGCGGGGTGATTGCAAACAAAAGCTCGACAACCTTTTGAGAGCCCTTTACGTCAAGTTTTTTTGTTTTTTTTAAATTTATTCCTGATCCAAATGTAACATGAACAATTATTGAGCGGCATTTGTTTTTATATCCACTATATTCACGATGTGTATTTCATGAATATGGAATATTTTTTTATATATATAGACACCCGCAGCAAGAGGTGCTAGTGTTGATAAATTCCGTAGTTTTAAAGGTACATTTGTAAGAATTTCACATAAAAAAATTGTAACTAATATACATACAAATTACTCCTTGAACGTACTCGTACTTAACCGTTAATCTTATTAACTATGCACTTTTAATGAGTACAACTTTTATGTTGGTTTTTAGATGTTAGATCAGGTGGTCTCTCTGACATGGTGTTGGTGTGGAGCTCCTTTATATACCAATTTTGGAAAGCATAGGTCGCAGGTGCATTACTATACAAAGTTTTGCGAATGCGGTTGACCTATGCATGCCATCAGTTCTATAACTACATGAACAGTTGGTTATCCAAAAGTCGTTTCGAAATATTTAGGGAATTTTCGCACGCTTATAACTCGTAAGACATAGCGTTACGTAGAAAAAAATATTTGGGTTCCAAATGCGGATGCTTTAGCCTTTTCGCTTTTTATTTCTTAATGTTAAATTGATACTTGTTCCATATGATTGTTAATAATTGTTTCGTACTCTACATTCTGCAAAATAGATGTTCATAAGAATGCAGGTAAGTTTTTATATATAATTAAAGAGGCAATTCAGTTCAAAACTCACTTTACGATTATATCCCATGATATTTCATTCATCGACAATATAACACTTTTAAGTCTAAAAAACAGGATCGTGTTCCACACCGGATGCTTATACAGGCTGACAATAATATAAAATATAGCTGTAAATATATAACATGTCTTGGTTCCACTGTTAAACGCTGTCTCTTCTGCAACTATGGCAGGCCTGGAAGTCACTATCCTGTTCCACTACATGTAAGCGGAAATACTATTTAGAATGCTTTTGAACCGCCGCTAAAGTCCTATGATGTTTGATAGATGTTCCCCATTTATATACAACCAGGAAACAAAGTGCTTTTTATATCACGACAATGCTTATTAAAATCTGCCGTCAGCAGCCACCCATACAAGTGCCGATTGCGCTCAGCCAGGCCCGTCCATTCCAATGGGCACACACAAGACCAGGGCCTCGCGATCGATAGGGGCTCCAAATTACTGCCAGATTACCAAACCATTACCTATATTTATTACCTAAAAATATATCTACAAATTAGTTCTATGACACGGTCATAGACGCTCCTTTATCCTTATGTGCACAAGGCCTCTAGTAGGTTTAAAGAAGCTCTGCGCTCAGCGTTGCTTAACTGTAGAGATTTGCGATTTGAAACTACGACAGAGCTGATGTGATTATAATTATGTTACGATGAGTTATTACCAGGTTCATTGCTTTATATTGAATATGATTAGGAATTGAAACGATGATAATTGAAGACGATCTCTTGGTAACCTTTCCGCGTTCATACATTTAGAAAGATGAGTGCTAGTGAGGGAATCTTGTTCGCCCACTTAACATTTTTGAGCATTTAACGGACGCGCTATTTCATCCTGCTGACCCTCATTTGGGAACATTAGTTAAACTTCACAAGTGTAGACGATTTGAAATTTCCGTAAAAATGTCTACTGAAAGGTTAATATTGTTAGAACAATTCTTGCACTGGTTTAAAGAGTTTGATTGTCAGTCATGTGTGATCAACTCAGTTCTCAAGAATTACAATATGTGTAGCCGATTTCTCTAATACTAAGACATGTAATAGCTATACATGTATACCCACGTTGACCATAGTTCAATTCCTGTATTTCTGTTACTAGCAAATACTAACTTTTAGTTTCTTAAACAAGTGAATCAACTGAAGTGATCAATACTAACAGTTCTATTTCAACAGTCCTTTTCGGAGTAGGACTGTATGTTCGGCAACAACTTCTCGTGTCTGGTAAATATTTTAATAAATGCTAAAAACATCAAACAAATGGTAAAATATGTAACAAATGACAATATGATTAAAATCTTAATTAAATCAAAAGTTCTTAATTAAAATGTACATTAATTTATGTACAATCGCTGTCTCACTTTAATACATTTATTCAATCACGGGATGCGCTTATGAAAGCAACATCCATTATTTTCTTGCGAGTAGTACGTTTTGTTGAAGCTGATTAAATTTAGTATCGATTTGGGGCAATCGATCGTCGATACGATCTCTTTTCGTTCGCGGCCAACGTCTTGGTGAATCCTTTAATCGTCTCTAATGAATGCCGCTTAAAACATCGTGACTTTTTCTTATCGAACGCTCCGAATTTCCAACTGGTGACAGATTTTAAATTCTTCCCTTACACTTGTACCATCGCTTTTTGCCCTCGTGTTTGTTTTAATAATGCATGATATGTAATTATTTTGGTTACAACATGAGGACAAAAACCAAGTTTCGATTTACGATACTCGTCTCGCCGTCTGCAAGTTAAATTTTGATTTTGTATTAATGCTTTCCCGGACCGCATGTTAATTTCTCGCCGTTTATCTTAAGGTTAGACGTGATAGGATATTGTTTTTTTTTGGTTCAATTATTTATATGGTCTTTGTGGGAATATTACAATTTATTATTTCAAAATTTAATTCATTTAAAGGTGAAAAAGTGTAATATGAGCGACTGGCTGATTCCATTTTAAAGGTATCGATGAATAGAACAAACGGGCGCGTGTTCCACTCGCGACGTCAGCGCCACCTGGATTCTCCGAAGCGCGGATTAAATTGGCAAATCTACATTCGAACCGTATACGGAAACCCGGCGCCGGCAGGTAAAAAAATTCGCGGCCTAAGTAAATACAAATTTCAATTATAATTTTAAACGTTTTATTTCACCGGCTCTTTATTTAAAAATGTATGGCTGAAGGCAAACATTTATTTAATGCGATGCGCATACTGATAGGTTTTTCCGAGCGCGACGTCGGCGGTGGTCGGCTTTTTCCGCGTTGTGTAACATTGTTTTTGAAGCGCGCACACAGCTGAACGGCCGTCGCGCCTGCGCCCGCGCACACCGCCTCGTGATTTACGATTGTGCACTTAGCGATTTTAAAATGGTTTTTCATGATCCTTCTCGCTTTTAAATCGATAGCCTATAAATCTGGTGCTAAAATGAATGAACTCGCGTCCACTTTTTCTGTTTAGTTCAAAAAATATTTGCCTTTTACGACCGATCTCTTGGGTAATTAGTCTTTTGTGTCACATGACGTCTTTTTTTACTACGGAACTATTTTTCTCAATGCTTCTGGCAAATAAACTATTTTTACATGTTTTCGTGATTTCATTTAGAAAATTTAAGGAGATACAATTTATGCCTAAATTTTTAAAATGCCATTTGCATGTTTTTATTTGAAATACCATCAGTTAAATAATATATTTTTATTCACATAGTTTTATTACTCTTTATACTTGCCACATTGCCTATTGCCTTGCCTATTGCCTTGCCACATTGCCTATTGCCACAATTCTTTCAAACACATATTAAAATTAAAACAAAAACAATTGAATTAAACTGCTCACTGACTGGATATTAAGCATGTGTAAGGCCTACATAACGTGGTTTGCACTTGACAACTTTTTCGTAATTGCCCCCACTGCAAAAGGAATCTAGTACCTCCTTTCTCCCGAATTCTCAACAACCGATTTGGACTGTGTTAATGGGTTTATTGAGGTACCTAACTATAATTCAACCGGTTAACTCAATTCAACATTCTTGTGAGCAAAAACAATACCTAGCATTTTATTGTTAGGGACGATACCAGTGTACGTAATGTGAGCATGAACCCGTAAAAGTTAATTTGTTGCATGTTAACAATATGCCTACACGATTCACAAGTAGCACACGGTACATGTCCATATAAAATACAATAATAATAACCTAACATGACGAGCTTGTCAGATAAAATACTGACATATTGTGCAATAAATTATAGTAAAATAAAAAATCGCTACAAAACTTTATTTACATACATTGAATATTATGCTTTAATTCCTATAAAATTATATTACTTTATTCATCTGTAAATTCCTTCATTCCTATGTAAATTATTATCCATTAATGATTATATTCCTATATAAAACGCTATCGCTTAATTCCTATACATATTTTTTTCTGCATTCTAATAATATGCACGAACGCTTGTATATAAAGACTCTACCAACATTGTAACTACATCAAAATGCTACCAAAATGATTGGATTGAACCATCCTAATATCGAATATGATCGAAATATTACATGTGTAAATTGGAGAGCTTGTAGGTGTTTTGCGAATGTGCACTAATTAGGGTACTCGGTGGAATGCGGCGCGGCCGTGTGTTGCGAATCGCTAATTGCCGAAACTTAACGATCAGTGCGACCTCGCTGTGACCAGCGTTCAAAATGAACGGGCCCTAATCTTTACCTTATATTACTGCCTACATCCCGCGGCTTCGCTTATGCCGATTGAAATTTCGTTTGTTTATTTCATAAGTCAGCAATATAATTGTTTAGTAATAGGAAACAACTAGCCGACACCGTTAAATAAGTACTTGCTAAGCGGCAGAGCGGTTACAGATTATGTATGAATTTATCCATTAAATAAATAAATAAACAATATGATAAACTATTTAATAATAAAGAATAGAATTGTCAAATTAAAATATTTATGATAATAATAATGTGCTGTCGAATTAATGTCTTAGTTTCAATCCGTTTGAAACGGAGCTTTGAGAATGTCAAGGATGTTGTTATGATGAGTGATCCGTAATCAACCACTGTTAACAGGTGTCATAGTCATATACTATATAGTTTTTTTTTAAGTTTTAGATGTGATAAATAAATTTGTTAGGTAAGCGTTCACTGAAGCCAATAATTTGTAAACTACGTCAGATAGTTTTGAATTAGCTCAGATCACTCATATACTGATGCTATTGAGGACCAAATTGCCATGCTTCAATTGCCTCATGTCTTAGTGTTTGGGGATATTCTATACCCGATCACAAGGAAAGTTCTGTTTTTATAGTGAATTTTAGGGTGCCATATATTTCTTAGATAATTCTTATGCTGTTGATAATAAATGTAATGAATCTTTAATTAAGATCGATTTCAATTTATCACTGGTGTACTAATTTTAGATACTGTTTTTACCACTTAATTTTGATTAAAGTTTGTCTAGCGGGAATCTAAAAACTGGCCAGAAAATATTGATATAACTAATGTATTCAGTCATACAGGCTAGGTACCCACTTGAACGAAAATAAAAACAAAATAAAGAGTCTTCCTTTGACCACTCCATTAAAATTGTTGTTCTTCTGAATTCTGCAACATCACTTATACCGTCCTCGACTTAATTAACTCTTAAAAGCGGCCTTCATAATCCGATAGGGAGTGGGGAGGTGAATACAAGAAAAAAACACCACTCGACGTCACGTCCGAAACGGGCATCTCTGGACAAATTCATATTTTTATGGGGCCTTTTGTGTGTTTTTTCTCACAGTTACGAGGGGCATCTGAGGGAGCACGATTCGGTAACGCACCGGGATGATGTTATCGGGGCCATTAGAAGGCTGCGCTACATCTCAGAATTGAGACATTTCGACACGTTCCCTTCCCGCCCTCGTTTGAATCCTTCCCGGTGTTATTTTAGGTCATGAACGGCGCTCGGTCACGGAACTTGTACATAAGTGGAATTACTATTTTGACGCGTGTGACTATGTGAACGGACTGCGAAATTCTTGCAGATGTAATATTAGTGGTAGGTTAATATCGTCGCGATATAAAGTCATCACATGGCCCGCGACGAAATTCCCACGGCGTGCCGACAGATAAACCTTTTAACGAGTTATCTCGTTTTTACAGCATCCCAGCTATAATACACACATCGTCGTCATCACTCCGCCGCCTGTGAACACGTTGTTCATATAAAATGCCAATAAATGTCACTTTTTTATGACACATTCGCGTCCTGAATTCATGTCACGTGCGCCCGTGCCGTCAGATCGGTATCGACGTGCTCAGCTTGCCACCCTGGCTGGCCCGACGAGCGCCATTCTCTCATGTCACAACGCCGACATTTGACGCGTCATCTGACGTCTCGCGCTAATCTCGCCCCCATCGCCGGCTATTAACGTCTGAGGCGAAACATTTTCTTACAATCGTCTCATTAGTCTGACATAGGTCATTAAATCGTCCACATTGTCGCCTCGCCATTGTGCCAGCGTCACGTACAACAAGAGCGCTAACAACGTGTAGAGGATCTCAGGGAAGCGGAACGAATCCCGTGATCTATCCAGAATACCATCCGTCCGAAGTCCTTTCATCCATGCATAGGTATACACGATCCGGCAAAAAAATCCAACGGTCCTGAATCATTATTATCTTTCTTCGTCGATCATCGATCGCCTTTATCCTATTTGAAAGACTCTCTCGATTTGTTCTTGGGTGTTTTTTTTTCTTTCAGTACACTAGTCGATATTTCAATTCGGGACCTTAACAATGGGCGAGTTAAGAAAGATGTTTAAGTGTTTAGTTACGCCATTTTTTCTCTGTCTTTCAATCTAAACGGAATCGTGTAGTTGAAGGGCCGGAAGGTGTCGTCACGGAGCGTTATCAATACTAATAGTGTCCTATTTTGCTCGCACAATAGACCGGCTAACATATTTAAGGATAATCTGTGTATAATTTATGTCTTAATCTTCGACTTGAAACAACCCTTGAGTGCACGATGCGTTATCTTTATGATGCGCACTCATACCTTCTTATTCTGGTATTGCCGTTTACGACGGGGCAAGATTTTATAGATTCCCAGGTGTTTTATTAAAACGCGTACAGCTATAAAGGGTACGGGGCAAATCGACCGAGTCTGATGGAGCTCGAGCTGCAGCAATTCCAGTTAAAATATTAATTGGTAGTGGCTAGAGGCGCGGGGCGGGCGGCGGCGGCCGGACGCACACGTAGCGTGAAATCGCGGGCGCGGGAGCGGGACCCACACCTGGCCGCCAAGGAGCGTCTTATTATTTGTTGTCTCCCATCTTCCATGCTCGTAAATTTTCACGTCAACGTGTGCGATGATTGTGGAAAAAAATAAGGTCGACGGAACTTTTTCACACCCGGAGATACTGCCGCGAAGACTTACGGCGTCCCGTCTATACAGCGCGAGTATAATGCGCCCAGATCGCCTGTTATCCGGCGGGATTTTAATATGCGTGAATAATTTTTCGTTGTAATAAATTCGGATTATATTCGTCGATCGCGATTGGTTCGAACGTTTGGTCGTGTCGATTTTAATAATAAAAAGAATATGCATATATAATATCATATTGTGACTTCGTTCGTGACTGGTTTTAGCATTATGTTGTTTCAGATCGCTACCACCTACATACATGTTTTGAATGAAGCATAAAAGCCATTGGCGTCCCACATTGGTAACTAGCACAAATAAATACATGTGTTTATTGTCGTTTCGAAGCTTTTATTTTCTTTTTAATTTCTTCATGGAATGCTGCGTCTCAAGATGTGGAGACGCGGTAATGTTATCAATTAAAAATGTCCGGGCAAGATACATGCTTATTACAAACTTATATCGTTATTATCAATAATATTGCTTATTTATGTTACAAATTGTCACAAGGGAATGCAACCTTTCTGATGTTAAGTGGTCACTGCGGTCCAATATCACCTGTTTCCGATCGTAAATGACTAAAATGTCAATTAGTAGAAATATAATAACAAAACTACTCACTGAATTATAAGAGCATTTCAATAAAAGCAGCTAGTATCATACTTTGTCTACCCTAGTATAATGATATTACTTAATAAATAATCAATTGTTCATAGATTTATTTATGTTCTACAAATAAATATTATGATTTAACATACAGCCGTAACGAAAGTATCGTAATATATTTCTTCTTAAATTTTATTCTTTCTTTAAAGTGATTTTGATAATTTATAACTTATTTTAAGTATATCGATTAATCTCATGAAATAAAAAAGCTTTCGACTCACCTCTCTTCATAATGGCACTGGCGTGAGGATTGGAGATCTTCGTGGTTAAACTGGAGCAGTTCCATCTATGCCAACGGAACTGGTGTTGGCATTCCTTGACTGCCAGCTGAAGGCCTTCGAACGCGACCGCGGCTGTGTCAGCTGCTTCGTGGCACACCGCTCTCTGTTCCCTGGTCAAGCCTCCAACGAGAAGGCACGTGAGAGCCGAGTTAAGGTTGACGTCGTGCGAGACTTGATTTTCTCTTGAACTGGGGAAAGAAAATAAGAATTATTTACAGAAGCCTTTGAGTATACATGCTATTGCAGTAGGCTTTGAGTATAGTTGCTGGTAAATTCATGTTCGCATCTGTGGAGACATAACAAAGTAGGCGATTAGTTTCTCACATTTTTAACCGCCTTTAAACCCACGATGAAATTTAACGTCTGTTACTCAACGATAACAACAGTTACAGGTATTGAAGCTCGCTTCACTTTACAAATCGCTTGTAAACTGGAACCGCAAAAAAGCTGCCGGCGCTAAAACTATTGACTTATACTGTAAATACTTAGCTGTACTATAAGTCTACATTCATCAGTCTCTTCATACATACAAGGCGGTTTCGGAGGCGCTTGACTCCCCCATTTCTAGAGCCCGACCTATTTGGTCGAGATAGGAGAGCCTTGGCCGCCCTCGACACCTACGTCCATCAACACTCGCGTTGTACTCAACACTCTGAACCCTAAACTAAACGTTTTAAAATTAATTTTATTTAAAAATAATGACATATACACAACGCACCTCGTTCTATTTGTTTTATATTATTATAACGATATAACGATGAAAACATATTCATTAGGCCCAAAATTAGTTTATATTCCATCATCATCTCGAAACTTCTTTTTAATTAGGCGCTTCGGAAATAATTTGACGTGAACATAATGAATTTATTCTAAACAGATGGTATCTCGAGTTTGAAATAGTTTATTAATGAAACAATTTGTTGAACAGCTCCCGAGTTTAAACAAATATTTGAGGAGTATTTTACGGCGGAATGTATAAGCTTGTGGAGGTTTCAATTAATAATTCCATACGCCGAGGCGAGCTTGAATGTTTGACGGATGCTCCTTTACATTTTTTATGCTTTAATTAAATACCCTTACAATCTGAATTTTATATCTTTTTGTAATTCGGCCACCCATTTTGATTTTCTGTTAGTCGACAATTTGTCTGCAACGAAATTCTAGAGATTTCTGTATATGTAACTATGAAATAAGTACGATATGACGCTTTTCAAAAATAAATCTATGTATGTAACGAAATTTCTAACGGCTAACACATATCGGTATATGATTCTATATATTGCTGTATGCTCTCTGCTTACTCCGCTAGGAACCTGGCGTGACGGTTATTTATTTATTTAATTTCCTTAATCCGCCCTTTACTTTGAAATGCTTGAATAGATTAATAACAAAAACGAATACATCAATATTGATGAAATTAGACAATTACTTGCAAACTGAAAAAGTAAACTTATTTGAAAACTTTATTTTGCATAAATTATCTCTTAACTGATATCTTAACGGACAGGTTTCCGGTTGTGGGGTTGAAAAGCATTATTACAAGTATTAGTTATATGTTTCGTCCCTTTCCCTTTTTGGCAGTATAAAATATGATAAGAAGAACATACATTTGGAGCCAAAAATGTGCAATAAGCGTTTGGTGCAAGTATTTCATACAGTTTTATGAAAACTTCAAATAATTTCTATAAACTCGTTAGTTACCTACTAACGTATGGAAGTAAATATTGTTTTAGACGCGGTTTCTGGGCGATACACACCTCTTTGACTTCCAAGAATGACCTCTTATCACGAAAATGTACTTCTACTCAAATAACCAGTAAAAAGGAAACAATGTGGAATTGAAAAATAGTTCCGTAGGTTCTTAATCGTAACATTTACAAAGGTATTTTTATACAAAAAAGAGAGAAATACGTCCTTACAGTATTTTAAATACCGTTCAATGTTTTGAAACCTAATTTAAATAGTAATAATTTCTTAGGACAACTATACATAAGTGGCCATCTGGTGTAAAAGTAGGTACAGCTTTTTCTATAGCAAAAAGCTTAAATTGGATAGTGTGTATATAAATGATACATAATGAATATACATACATTATATATTATGTATATACATTTCTAAATACATACATATAATTGTATATTTGGTTGGGAATTGAACCTACAGACTTCGACTCACCCACTCGAATGCACTAACCACTGCACAAAATAAACAAATATATGGAGTCTAATCTACAACTATTAGTTTAAAAAAAAATATGAAAAATTTATATATGTATTTCATGACAATTTTAAATTTGAAGCAACCAGATATGTTACATGCTTTTTTTAGATTACAGCGCCCTCTATTGTTTCAATGTTTCTAGTGTAAGTATACTCTCAAAAGTCAGTAAGGTCCCCTACTCACTGCAACCTAGTTACTATGTATGTACCTACATTTTATATTATTGGTTGATGTGTGTTTCACATCCTGAGGACTAAAATATGCTACCTGGTATACTAGTAGTACCATTATTTTGTGGTCATATTGAATTTTTGTTATCTGTTACTTTTTATAAATACACCCCCTTCCCTTATACTACATAATACTTGTTTACTTTCTTCTACTCTAAGGTTGCCTGGCCATTGCTTCATTAACGATAAGGCCGCCTATTGTATGTCTAGTTTTTACTAATTTTTATGTTCATTTTACTATCCTTCTTATTATTTCTTTTTTCAATTATTTTCTTCTGTATTTTCTTGGTGTTAAAATAAAGTCTATAAATAGTCACTTCCGGCTTGTGATATTTCTGTTTATGTATCATTGTACTTTCTTATTTAATAAGGAACACTAAGACTATAGTAAGAAAAGGCAAATAACGTTTTCCGTATACATAACTGTGTGAGTTATCTCAAAGTCTTCCCACGGCACGGGAATGTCGGCTATAATTACCGAGTGAAAGACGTATTCTAACGTGTAAGTGTCTGAATGAAAGGTTCAATGAAAATCCATTTTTGTCCAATTTTATTCAAATTTTTCTTATAAATGTAGTTGCTGTTGTGATAAAAAATTTCGAATTAATGAAAAATATAAGGTAATTTAGTAAGTTTGTCAGACGGAAATCACTGCAGTTTTGCCTTTTTGGTATTATTGCCTTGAAATAGCAATACTGTTAGCATTACTGTATTCTGGTTTCGAATGTGGGAGACAGACATGGGTAAAGATCCGAGATTTATTTATTTAGAAGTAGATCTGTAGTCCTTCGAGGTCGGAGTAGTCAAGTGCATGAGCCACAGTCATCATTTTACATCAATTGCCAATTGGCTTCTATTGTTTTAATATAAAAGAAGCGTGTTTTCTGCTTTGATAAAACTATTCTGGCTATTCCCATTTATCAGGAGTGTAAATTTTGAAATAACACAAACAGGATAAAAGGAATTTGTTCCCACATGCGGTTGTTTACTTGCTTGCAATTTCGCTGTTTTGTGGTGCTCGGGGAATTAGCGAAGGATGTCACTAACAGCTTTTTCCAACAAGTCGTTAAACCCGAGTGATCCAATTAAAAATCCAAGCAAAGCTTAATATAATTGCTTCAAAAATACCGCCTGACGAGATAAAAACAATAATTTTGCGCTTTAATACCACGCAAATAAAAAATAATAAATCTGATGTCGGATGCCGGCCGATGAAATGCTACGATACCCATTCAGAAAGGTTATTTCAATACAAATTACAGCTACTTGCGCTGCTTCTCTCTGCATGCCGACAATTCTGCAAATGCCCTTCTTCTGTCTAATACTCGATGAAACAACAGCATATGAAGATACATTATCGTGTAAAATCGACCTTAAAACAAGCACATTAAGTGTAAATTTACTTAAAAAGCGCACTTACTTCCATTCTTTTATAATGTATATCTGTCAACCTGATTGAGATTCCGTGTATCAACAATGTGTACCCCGTACTTAATACCTATTTGTTCAATTTATAATCTACTAAGACCGACTGAGATAGAGCGTGTGATTTGTGGAAACTTTTAAATATCTGGCCAATGTAGGCAATTAGTCCACCCGATAAAGACTGGACTTCGCGCACTGAAAAGTGGGCAATAATGTAATTTATCGATACAACACTGACTAGCGAATCGATAGCGATTGGGGCCTAAGCTGCAAATAACAAGAAATGTTCAGTTGAAAGAGCTTTCGAAATTACTCAGATAAGTTAAATATACTCCGTAATACGTTTCGCATTTAATCGTAACGAACTTGAGTTTTACTTGTATTAAAATTTGTCATTTATTTTCTATATTCAATTATTTATGCCTGTTCATTGGTTGCTTAGTGGTTCAAAGCTCGTAATTTTGGTTTAATTTAGTCTGAACTAGACGGTGTGGTTATCAATTAGGTGCAAATTAGTTGACGCAGATATCCATTAATGGTTTAAGACATACAGGATATTTGCGTGTAATAAATTTGTCTCCGCAATTACGCAGGTAAATAACTTACTAATTACGGCTAAAGTTATGGACAAAATTAATGAACAAAATAAGGTATGCTAAATGTTGTCAGTATATAATTATAAGAGTTCATTGAATCGTATGTTATCCAGTTGCTACATGTTGTAATTTAATATTATGAAATCTAAAAAGTCTATTAATTTAATTCAATTAAAGTATTTTGAAGTTAAATACAGCGGTTAGATAATAAAATTAATAATCAAGTAAAGAAAACTTCCTCTCTAATCTACTTGTTGTTGTTGTACACCTAGCTGTAAGTTTTCCAAATAAATAAATAAAAATAAATAAAAGAAAGTTAGGTTCGTGTGGCTTATGTGATAGACATTTCATAAAGGAAGACAATAACTATCTACAATCTAGTGAATAAATTAATTTCAAAATGTCGACTTTGTTTCTTCCATCTTAGATAGGTTATGAATATGCGATAATTTTCCTTTTGTCTCTACAAAAACATTAAAGACTTTTCAATAATTTCATAAATATCAGTTATAATTTTCAAAAATTAAACGGTATAATGTATCTAAATATGCATGATTGTTTTACTGCCCATCCAATTAATTATAATCAAATGGCAAATATTTTTCAGGGGCTGTATAAATAACGCAAAATAACAAAGCAAACAAACAATAAAGCGAAATACCTCAAATTGGAAATCATTATATATATAATAGACATTTATTGTTCACGTTGGTTAAGATATTTCAAACAATTTATCATTTTATAGTTGTACATAATGTCTTCGCCTCAAAGGGACGATTACCGACTTCGTGCTAGCTTGATCAATATTCATAGCAATATACTCAGATATACCGATACTAGAAAGGATTTTTTTTTGCTAATCATATTAGAACATTCAGTAATTTTTTTTCCTTAGAACCTATACTTGAGATATCATAAATTTGGAATACTGCACTGCATTATGCGATGTATTATTTTTACTGCATTTGTATCTTTTTGCCATTATAGTTGGGTACAGTCTTAAAAATTTTTTTTAAACAAATATGTTTCTTCTATGAAGGAACGTGTTAGTGTCTATAGAAAGAGTTCTCTGTATTAACTAAATAACATGGTATAAAGTGTTTTCGATATAGTGACTTTCTCTGTGGGATGGCTGTAAAATATTATTTCATTTTTATATTTGAATGATTGAAGCACGATATTAAGTAAAATAATAGTTTTTTTTTCCTTTTATAATTGTTCAATATTTGGCACTGATTCTAGTTTTTAACAGTGATTTACTACGTTAGAGAAAATTTGTCTATTTTAGTCAAATTGCAAAGAGGTTGGTATATGATCAAGTAAATTACTAGAATATGTACTTATTTTAAGAGTTATCTTATCAAGGGTCAAAATATTAAATTTATTTTAAGGGCCAAAATATTAAAATTATTTTAATGGTCAAAATATTAAATTTTATATTACGGGTCAAAATATTAAAATTTATAGTGCGGGTCAAAATATTAAAAAATATATTACGGGTCAAAATATTAAAAATTATATTAAGGGTCAAAATTAACCTTTACAAAACGTCTGGAATTCAGACTGCGCTCTGCACGAAATGCTTAATCCAGTACAACTAAATCCGTGCCGCATGAATATCAATCACACGGCAACGAGTCGGCAATTATGCATTCCCGTGCAGTGGCATATCGCCCCGATTTGCATACTCCGTAAACCCGCGGTATTGGGTGGCCCGACAAATGATTGTCACCTTTTAAATTTGCATTTATTATCAACATTAGTTCGCAGCGAATGGAATATGCACGATTACTAATGTATTTGTAAACGATCCGAAACGCTCCATGTGCGTGTGTTCATTGGAGCGCTGTAAATTTATGTACGCTATAAAATGTAATACAATAATGTATGCAAATTTATTACGCTTGAATACCTAACTAATAGTATGGAATACGGACAATTATCAATATTATAATTTATAATTATATTGTTTATGTGAAAAATAAATATGGATACAGTCCTATTCTATTAATTAAGGTATTTATAGTTTAAGGTTTATCAATATTCATGAACATAAGACAGTTTGCTTGTAAAATGCCTATTTGATGATGATTTAGGCAAAACATAATATTACATACAAATATATTTATTTGCCGGTAAAAACATCTTCTACATATATATTTTTTTATGCATAGATAATTATTGTGTATTGTACATTTAAAAGTAATTTGACCGAAAATGCACAATATAAAAGTGACGACAGGCATAAATGTAAAGTTAAAGTTTTGAATGGATGTTTAATCCTTTTTAAGGGGATTTAACCGACATGGGGTGGATTTTTTAAGCTACAAGCACGGCGAATGTATGCAGCGTGACCGAATGTAAGCGTAAGGGACAAGGCATTTCAAGTAAGTAGAACCTGTTAAACATCCAAGCGTTTATCAACTAAAATAATATGGATCATCAGTGCATTGAATATTTGGGAAATTAGTAGATGCTAGATGTTTGCTTACATTAGGCACATCTACACCAGTACCGGCATTGGCACCCTGCAGACGTTAACTGATGCCACTAAGCCATTGTACATTAGGCATTCATTATTCGGTTCATTCCCTACTTATCTCGCTTCGCGCGATTAGTGTCGTGCCGTTTTCATTTAGCATTCATTGCGACGCCCCCAACTGTATCAAGTTCGTTTGGGCGCGATTAGTTGAAACTGTTTGAGTGCATGCATGCACGCAATTAAATGCCAAATTGCCTAGGAATTAAAAGCGAGAATCAAATCTATATTGCCATTTGAAATTGACTCGTACTAGTTGTAAGATGTGGCGATGTGTGATTGGTCATTTTACCTACTGATTTTGAGTATTACCTACTTGATGGATCTATGACATCAACGGGCGTAGTGAATATTATGTATTAATATTTTTTATTACAATAGCCTCACGTTTATAGTGACCTCATCTGATATAAAGTGTGATGCATCTTCAGATGAAACACGCTCGCCTGAAAGGCGCTTGCTTATTCAAGGCAAGAGTGAACGTTAGTATCTGAAAAAGAGAAGTCGGTAAGGAATTTCAGTCATAAAACATATAACATGTTTTTAATAACTGATTATGCTTCAATGTATTATTATTTATTTTGACGATCAGAATCATTATTTTAAACGTTATTTAATCTTACCAATTATATCGTTGCACGAAATTATTGGGACGTTTGAGAATTAGTGTTAGGCGACTACTTTTAGAGTTTTTTTATGTTCAAAGGGATAGTCCAGGATTATAATTCTTACAAACAATACTAAATATAACTTAAGTGACAGATGTGTCGTTATTCTAATTACATTGGTCAGAGCGCAACATAATGACCAAATGTTCGCAATTTGCGACAATAAGACTTGCCGCGTTGACGCATTAAAATCACATACACAGTTTCCGAATATACGCATTAGTATTGAATTCATTGAGAAATAAAAGCTACACATCCAATATGGCTTTGTTTATTTGACTAAATAAAAAAAACGTTTTGTAGAATTTCTTGTGTTTGTTTTGTTTTCATAACATATTTAAAAAACTTTCAGTCGCCCATACTTTTGATTTTCCTTAACATCATGCCAAATATTGCTTTCGCATTATCCAGACTGAACACGTTACCGAAGAGAAACCAGTCTGAGAAATAAGTTCTTATTATATGTTTTTTAATATTACACTACTCCCATACTTTATCTTTTTCATATATTCAAACTATATGACTTTGAAAAACAATAATAATATTTTGGTTGTGAATTAAAATATGTAGATATATAAAAGGCATTTACTCACCTCGCCATACTTGATAAAAGGACCAGCAAAATAACTATTGCCGGCGGAAATATCTCGAGCATTCTGTATTTGTCACCATAAACTAGCGTCTTCATGTTGGCAGCACTACATCCTGTCGGGGGCTCATCGTTTCAGTTTGCTCACTTGTTTTTACCGCGAAAATATCGTTTCAAATCGTAAATGACACTGACGCACCGATCGCTACATGTTCACTAAAATCCTCAAACAGGTTTGGGGGCATCCTTTAGAATGGTTCAATATCTTGAGCTTCGCATTATCGAACGTCTATTACCATAACTTCGCTTAACTGCAATTAGGCGGAGGACTGGTTTTTTTGGGGGTCACACCGTTAAGTCGGGTGGGTCACTTGAGCATTGGGAAGATTTGGAATTGTTTGTTTACGTACGGACCGTCGGCGCGATGCCGGTGGGTTATCTATAGCGTGTTTATCCGCGCATGTCGGTGCGTTCGAGCGCGCGGGACGCAAGGCGTGTTCTCGCGCCGCCCAGATGCCGAGAAAAAAAGTCCGAGGGGCGTACAACGTTCTCAGACCCCACCTACTCTCATTACGTCTTCGATATTTCGGAACTAAACTGTAATGTTGCACTAATGAAATAGCCGTCCGTGTGCACACAATGAGGTCTCGTTTGACAATGCCACCGAGCACCCAATCCCTGCCTATATAAAATACCGCCCCACGCGCTCTTGCCATGGGAAACGATATCCCGTCGTTATTTGTTTACGAGATTTTAGAAATGGCACTAACGCTAATCTCTCCAACTGGATCGTAGTACTAAGTAGATCTTATAATTTTAAATAAAGAAGAAATCATAAGATACGTAATAGCTATATATAACATAAAAATATGTACAATATGAACAATTTGCTCTATGTAATACCTATACTATGTATATGTCAGTTGTGATGATTCCACATTTAATAGTCGGAATGTCCTGATTACTTGAACAATATAAAAAAACATGTACTGTTACGTCAAATTGACCTACGAGTTTCTTTTATTATTATTATGACGCAAGCCGTCGTCAAAATGTCCCATTGAGATCAATGACAAGTTTGGTTATTGAGAGGGCTGTCCAGCGACAATAACGCTTAAGTAAGGGTTACGACCCCTCATTAGGGGCGATAAGGTCGTGTGCGCGAAAGTAAAAAAACTAATAACAAAGCGTGTCCTGTGCCCATATTACATTATTAGGGATCCCGAACTCTATCTCAGCGAATACATCGGTAGTGAATAGATTTATTTTTTAATGTCAGGTTTCAATTTATTCACACACTAGCGCTATCTACATCTTCGCTTCATAGCGAGTTTCGTATAGTACGAGTAGCTTCATAGTCGTATATTATATTTAATATATGTTAAACTCTGAATTAACTAAAATTAATATATGTAGGACTCTACATTAACTACAATGAATACGTTCATCTATAAATAATTCTCTAACCAATAAAAAATTAACCAAAAAGTGATAACCTCTGTAATACTTAGCGCACGTTTATGCGCGGTCAGGTTTCTATGCAAATGTCGTCACCTTTGATGTAGCACGCTCGCTCGCTTTATGATTAAAATTAATTATTTCCCTCGTCCCGTGCTATTGGGATTTCTTTTTCCTATAAACACTTTCAATGCAGTTAAAATTAATACAACGACTTGTATATGTCTATGTATGCCTCATAAAATTACGAAAAAGTTTATTTATATATATAATTTTTAACAAATTTAATTTGTAAAGAGCTAATTCTATCGTATAATATTGTTGCGGTTCAGTCAGAAAATATTTTTTTCTATCTTTACGTAGTAGTACCTATGTATATCTATCGATTTATAAAAACCTGCAGCGAAAGGAACATTAACTTGATAAGTGTAGATCATTTTATTGTATTATCGTCCAATGCAAACGTTTTGTGCCATAGAAAATGTATGAATTCATTCTCAATGGCATAAATTCTGAATGAGCCGTGAGCCAATGGGCATTGGGCTGTATAATTTCAACATACTTACAATACATACATAAATATAAGTAGCATCAGGTGTTAATTGCTAGAATATTCCCATAGCATCGCAAGAACTTTTGATATTTATATAAACGTTAATTAACTCTCAATGCACGCATAAAATTAACTTCATCTCTTTGTTGGGTTGGTGTATAATAGTGGACGCCATAAGGCATAAGTCGCATCGACAGCGAGCATGAGAACAACTACGATTCATTACCGCTATGGAAATTAAACAGACGAGTTACGTGCTTCATGAAGGACTTGTAAGTGTTGAGCATCAATCCATAGCCTCGCTAGTATCCGTAAAAGTATAATAAATCAATAAAATAACACTGACGCGTTAACAAATTGAGAGAGAAGTTTGAAGCGATGTTAGTAAGATGGTGGTCTTGACGCAGGTATTTTTTGTCATGTTCAATAAATAAATAAATAAATAAAAAATAAAAATCATATATACCGCAATTCCCAGTCCGAAGTCCTAATGATACACATTTAAAAATAGTCCACGGCTTGTCAATCGTCGAGAAA
>DVPR01000034.1:0-20610 GCA_018239345.1 Oxynetra stangelandi
CTCGATATCAGATAATAAAAAAGAAATTTATCGCACACATACAAGCAGGATCTCGGGCCTAGTCTCATCGTCTGCTATTTTTTACGACCGCCGTCCGTCGACAATCACTTCATAGCGACCCCTGTCCGAGCGTTCGATGACAGAATTATTTATCAGTTTGAAAAATGACGGGAAATTGAATGTAGTCTCAATGTTTACAACGCATTTTCTGTCCGGCGTCCTCGGGGGCACCTTCCCCCGCGTTCCGATGTCCACTTTTCAAAGAGGCCGCTCGGACGAGGGTCGAAAAAGTGTCCCCAGAGTGAAAAATAAAAAATAAGTATGCGTATTGTATCTACGTTCGGCGAACTAACACGCGTACGCACAGCGGACAACAGAGAAAAAGGCCGCTGAAATGTAACGGGAAGTGTAACACAACGGTTGATAGTTTATTCATTGCGTTTCTATAATTGTTTGCCCACTCGGGGACCGCGGTACGCTATGACGTAATCTATGTGAGTGACCCGCGGCCATGTGTTCGTCTGTGCAGCCACCGGGCGCCGAGGGACCAGTGTGTTGCTTCCGACTTCGAATATATTGAATTATACAACACAGATGAAACTACTTTGAAGAATGATCGCAATGAAAACTTATTACGTCACGCGGTCCAGATGTACGCCGTTCGATATTTGCAGTCGTTGCTGTGATCCATATTTTATTATTCTTCACATAAACTATCCGTATGAGCAAAACGTATACGTTATTTTGGTACCATATTTAATGCAATTAAATTATTAAAATATAGCTTAACATTATTTTCAATTGACTCATTCTTAAATTGCATAAACACAAAACGTATCTATACCCAATGAATTTAAAAATTTCATATATTAGTTACAGAAATCAATTGATTTAACGCCAACTTATGAATACCAGGTTAATTGTTAAAGTATATACACATATACATCTATGTATAAGTACAGTAAGACAATTTTATTCTTTATTACCTGTTCCATATACATATACATACATAGGTGAGCACATACGTATTATAACAGCCATGGCCGCTCGTAAAAATGTTTTATTCACCCCATACGGCGTCGTAAAAGGCGTAATAACGCGAGGAGGCATCGTGGAAGCAATTACCGATCTGTTATAGTTTGTTACAAAGGCGCCTGTTTATTATCGTTTTATTATCAACTCATTTACGGAACGAGGCCGACGTTTAATTCAATATGCTTTAAATGTCGTTATAGTTTCTAAATTAGGTTTGTATATATATATTATATATGTACATATATACGTGTGTATGTCCAAAACGTTAAACAAAACGTGAGTATAAAGCATAAATTCTGGAGAACGGAAATAATGTGCCAACGTACTATGTAGGAAAGTACTATTGACGGGCATCTATTAATTTATTACTGGAGGGAATGAGAGAGTCTATACATATGAATGTTCGATCGATGTAACGAAATTTTAAACTAGCAAATCTCTTATAAGTTTTAAGGATCACTTACGGGATTGTCAAAATTACGAAATCAAGAAATTCACGACACCTAATGATAATGAGAATTAAAGGTGGGATCTAGCGCGCATAACTTTAAAACAGATATGATTGTAAATTGATAAGAAACACAAAAGAAATTTTGGATATGTTTAGCACAATTTTCAAAATGCCCGTTCGCTGTGCATTGGGCTCCGCGTTCAATTCCCGGTCAGGCACGCCTTCGTATAATTTTGTCCATAGCAAAAACTATACCCCGAATCTTAGCATGTGGCTGTTAATGTGAAGCATTTATTTATTTATTTAGTTGCACCAACGAAGCAATCACCAATACGTACAATATTACACTAACATACAAATATTCGTAAGTGATACTTCACTTATAGGTACAAACAACATGCGATTTACAATGCAACAATTTGAAAAGTAAAAAAATAAAATAAAATAACATTATAAAATTTAAATTAATGACATTATTTAAAATACAAATGCATGATGCTTATTAAATTCTATACGGTAATAATAATAATTGCGCTTAATATTTACAGCTACATGCTTCGATGGTTCGGGCATCTAGAGAGAATGGATGATGAAAGAATGACAAAGAGGATATACAGCGCGAGTGTTGATGGACGTAGGTGTCGAGGGATGCCAAGGCTCTCCTGTCTCGACCAAATAGGTCGGACTCTAGAAGATGAGGGAGTCAAGAGCCTCCGAAACCGGCGTTTATGTATGAAGAGACTGATGAATGTAGACGAAGCACGGAAGGATTGCAAGGACAGAGATGTTTAGCACTCCGTGCTCTCTGCCTACCCTGCTAGGGACCTGGCGTGACGGTTATTTATTAATTTATTTATTTAGCTATTTTTATTATTAAATAATAATAATAATCCTTTGAAAAATATAGTTAATAGATTAAATGCACACAACATCATTTTATTTCTATTAGAGTATATGGTATTGTGTATTGCTTTAACAACAGCCAGGAATAATCGCTCGATAGAGTTACCGAAGCCTGACTGATCATGCATTTAACACTTTTATATCTTCCTCCCCTATTACCTTACAGATATGCGTTAAAAGCTTGAAACTATGATTACGATCAAGTTTCTATTTGTTGCAAAATGTTTTTATATACTTAAACATTTCTGCACTGACCTAACTTTTATTTGATATTAGGCGTTACAGATATAAAACAAATACGACATATATTGTATTTAAAACGAAAATAAGTCCAAGTAGATAACTGTAATGATGATAGTAAATTTTATATACTTATAATCATATCTTAGATACGTACACTAAGACAATGTAAACTAAGCATCAGAAAACACGAAGCTTATGATTGGTGCACAAGTTAAAGCAAATTTCGCACCCCATTATAATCATAACGAAATATCATAAGCCCGCCCGCCCTACGAGGAAAAACTGACGCTTGCAATACTACCTCGCCCGCCTACAATATCATAACGGGCCCCTATTGGCCGCTATAAGTTGATATAATATCATAACGCGCAGGGATTGGGCACGAGCATAAGGCCAACGTCCCGCGCCCCGCGCCGTCGTCTTATTAACGCTTGGTGCATCGCACGAAATTGCCTGCTTCATAATAAGTTTTTCGTTCATAAGTTCCCGCATCGTACCCTTCCCACGCTCCTCAATAAATATGTCGGGGGGCACCCCCGCCCGCCCGAGTATGAGCGGTAGGAAATGCCGACCGCCGACCGCCTGAGCCGGATCAATAATAATACTCGCCCATATCTGCAGTGGACTGGATCTGCTTGAGAAAGCGTCCGGCCACGCCACCCCGGGCGCCCGCCGCCTCTACACAAACAATATAAATCATTTTCCCGGACCCCGAGCCGCGGTCACACACAACCGCAGCGGAGCGCCGCCGTCGCAGGCCGCACGATACGCCACCGACCATCAACTACCAGGCGTTCAGCACGACACACATTAATATTTACCATCCTGAATATTGTACACTATTTTTGATTTTCGTAGAACACATAGTTCTCTTTAGACTAACCATTTAACTACAATAGCAAGTCGAAATAAATAGTCTTCGTCGTAAGCATGGCTAATTAAAGTACCCAATGTTAAACAAAAAAGGAAACTGTCAGCATTATTTGAAGGAAAACGTACATGTGATATAAGAAGATGGAAATATTCCTTAAGGATAATTAAAATTATATTAATCTTAAAAGATATATATAACATACATATATAACAGCTTTGCGCCAAACTATGGTTTTGTAGCAACTCTATGTAAGTGATTATTAAATAGTTTTTATATTAAACAATACACGGTAAGCCTATAATGTTATTAAAAGAAGTAGGTTAGATTCGAATGCGCACCACAATATGTAGTACTGTGCACAAAGCCTTACCTACGTGTTACGTTAACTAAAAACGTATCCACGTAGTCAGCAACGCTTATCCCTCAGTCAGATTTGTTAAAAACTGTGTATATATACTATATCGTTGAAGGTTACATTTTATCATAATCATTGTCCCTTTTTATTGATCTATTGTTGTATACAAACATGCTTCGGTTGAAAAGAATTAAGACCATAGTAAGCTGAAGTAGTGCGGGCTCACAGTCAATATTTTAAAGAACATTATGAAAAACAAAAGACCTGCAGTGCGCCTCTCCATGTTTTTCTTTAACGTTATATCGAGTGATATTTCATTTTTAAAATGCAAATATCTCCTTGAAGTTAAAGACGTGTGTAAGGAGTCAAACCTATGTATCCACTGAATGGGAGGCTCTAATCTGAATCACTAGAATGTAAATACCTAAATTTAAATTAATTTGGTTTTTTAATTACAATTGGTTAACACTGACTGAACATGATAAAGGTTAAATTTGTCGAAATAATATTTACTAAAGAATAAATGCACTGAACTAGGTATCGCTTACTGAAATAAATGTATTCTTGTATGTGATGCAATTTCGCCAGTTCCAATGAATTCAAGTGATATGCAAGTGGGGACATCGAGTTGTATGATGTCAACGGAACGAACAAGAAGTTTCATTACACGTAGTGTCGATCGAACTCGTGACGATAGAGAGAGAGCGAACTTTGCACAATTTATCAAATTGAGTTACCGAGGGGTAATATCGCACAGCGAACGCAATATTGCAGCGCGTGACCGCGTCTGCAATACGCGTTCAATACATCGGCCGGCGCCGAGCCCGACACGTCCGCCGCCCCGCCCGTCTTCAAGCCGCCCCGACCCCCGCCCGCCCAACTGACCACCTAGATATTTAGCTAACAATGCCTCGCCGCGAGCAACGGCCACGCACTCCGTCCCGCTCGGACCGCCTTTGCCCCCGGACGACCGACAAGGAGCATCGCGCCGGTCATTGCTATATTTATTGGCGACGCTCATAAGTACGCGGGTCAGGTTATAAGTTTCTACGAAATGAATGGCCGAGCCACGTAGGAGGCGAGTGCCCGTCGCGCTTAACAAGAAAGCTCCTCCGCCAGAAACTTGGCAGGGGGCGCCACCCCACCCTCGACAGCGTTATAATTAAAAAACAAAAGAATACAAAGCCTCTTGGCTGCTGCCGCTCTCATTCGACTTTCACGTGAAAAAGTGCAATGACTGGAGGGATGGCACTCGATATCATTCAGTTACCTATTCATTAATAGATTCGTGTACGAGTATTGCTTTACTACAAAGTAAATTCATAAAAACTAAATTTCAAAAAAGTAAACCTTTTTAACTATCATTTATGACATTTAAAACAATGATTGGCAATTTAATTTGTGACAAACATTTCTTTTTCCTACTGATACCCTTAAGACCTCCTTTAGGAATTACTATTCACATGTCCGACACAACATTTACTAGTTAATAATTACTTTTCAGTTTAGACACCTACATAGCTTTATTACTTGGCTTAATTTTCATTAAATACACTTGAGCAATATTAGTGAGTGTATGTATGTATACATTGATTTTCCTTTATTAGTGCAGGTTACAATAAACACCTATCCATCTTAATTATAGCCTGGAGAGGACGATCGTTAAGCGATATTGGCCTGAGCAGAACACATGTACTCCTCCAAGTGAGGCAATAAAGTCAATGCCAACAAATCCTTTAACGTCACTGTCACAGAACAAACATAATACTCCTCACCTTACAAATTATCCCGCAAAAAAATTTAAACTTAAATCTTGTATTCTAATAGGATAAATATATAAATAAAAATAAATACATAACAATTTCAAGCATTAGAGTTTTAAACTTCTATTATCTACAGTATTAAAACGTTTGCTATTCTAATTGAGGCTATATTAAAACCTTGTTCTATTCATGAAATCCACTAACTCAATTACTAGAAACTAAATGATTGAATAGTTCCGTGATTCCACTGCATCGCGTAAACCAATTTATTCAACGCCCAATTAGTATGAGCTATTTGTATTCTAGATATATAACATTTCCTATACAAAATGAATCGGTTAATTTAAATATGAAGTGTGCTTATATTACTTACAACTCTATTCTTTAAATTACGATATGAATAATATTTAATAATTTCTTGGGACAATTCCACACACGGAATAATCCCATTATTATAAGTAGTTGCTATTTGTAGATATTATTCTAATTGATGTTACGGTGACCTTACCTTTTTTTTTACTTTAAAATCGTATTCTTTTTACATAACAAGACGTAAAAGTATCGATTAATTAAAGTACTAGTACGTGTCCCATCTGTTCGTCACAATTCATCCGGGCCGCTTCTATTACAGAGCTCACGGATGACCGCACGGTTTTATAATTCGAAGGCAACGTCGTCCAGCATCTCCCCGCAGCCTCCCCCCTCCCGCTCCCTTGACCATCGACCGACAATTGTAAATGGCACATAAAATAAATGAATGTGCAGCGGGACTCGCCTCTGCACCAGACAATATAAATTACAACCGGACGATTATATTCCGCCGGGAACGAAGCGTTTTCCTTCAGATACACATTACATTTTGCGCTGAGATGGCTGTAAATACGCAGCTGTCCCGTCATTTTGATGTGTAATGTTTTGTTTGTTGTTCTTCGTCTAGTTCTTTCACATTATATCACCCTATGCATTGTTCTAAATAAGTTTAATTGAAGCTTCCCTGCGTTTGAGAGATGATTTTTTTTTTATTTTCAAACTTATTAATAAGTTGAAACGAATTAAAGCGCACTCGGGGAAAAACATTTTTTTTCAATTCTTCTTCTAATTTAACTTAGATACTTACTTACTTTACATAAATTAAAATACTTTGGGCTAGTAGTAACCCAAATTCAACCATTTATTCCTATCTAGTTGACATATGTATCTAATGATACCCAAGTTTCACAGTATCGAACCATAAAATATAATCTAAACGAGTATTGTTGTACTCGTGGAGCTACTTTTTAATTTCTGTAATTGCTATGAAACAATCCCTCCAAAGTTCGTCGGCAGAATCGTTAGTATTATGGCAAATTTCCAATAACATGTCACTTATCCTGGTAAGTGAAATTTATGGTATAATTAGGACGGCAGATTGCTCGCTGAGCATACAAGGCGACGTCGTAAATTTGTTCGGGTCCATTAGACCATACCTAACTACGAGAGATACTACACAAGCCAATAAAAATACTATTGCCCCATGTTATTCGATACTTGTTATATATGTATACCTTTATTATAAATTTCTATTAAACTATTATAATTTTTTTAACTATACTAAATTAAGACATTAATATGTTATTAGAAAAGAAAATATAATGAAATAAATAATTCGTTGGTATTTATTTTATTTTATAAATTTTAGAATTCGAATTCTCAGATATTTTATTAATTATTAGGACCCAATTGATTACAAATATGAAATACCACATATAATGTTAAATTTATAGAACATAAATCTCGTATCCTAAACAAAGTTTCAGGACATATTCGCGTGCCAAAATAGTATCGTATCCTGCAAAGCAATACATTATTGCCAGAATTTAGTATTGTGTATTTAGAAAATCACAGAGACTAATCACGAACAGAATGAGTCATTCGATATCACAGACCAGTCATTTGGTCAGTGTCGCAAAACTAATGACACATAATGACGGCCGGCTAACGTCCAGGGGTGGTGTTCGCGTGCCAAGCGACTTTAGTCTATACCAGTTGGAGATAAAGTTCAAGGATTCCACGCATCAGTCAAGGTCTGTTAGCTAGCAGGGAGGACTTCGTACCTCGACCGTCGTCCACCTGACCACCCCAGCCACAGCTAATTGGACCTCCCTACGGTATCGTCACAAAATATTTGATAGTGCCTAATTTAATCACTACTTGTAAATCAAATAGGATTTATTAAACTTTCCTCTTGTTCTCAAGTATAATACATTGTTGGTTAAAACGCAAACTACCTCTTATTATGGCCCCAATCAATGACATTTGACATTATTAAAGTGGTGTACATGACATCTTATTGGGATACGGCGAACTAAGTTGTGTGTCTACAGAATGATCACAGAGATATCTAGCCGTTAAATATATGTAACTATTTATTTAGTTATTCATGACTTTGCGGGAGTGAATATGGTCGCGCTCGAATGCTTCACAGCATTGATATCAAATGCGTGCTTACAATAGAAAATTACATACATACTTTAACATGTTCTTGTCGTTTGAAATAACTTAGTATGAACAAACGGATTATTATCATTACGTGCTTGTAAGTATAAGAATATGTGACATCGTTTTAAGAGCAACCAGAGATGTTAAATGTAGTCTGAATAATCGTACATCAGTGCTCAAAAGGCGCTGTGGATTGCAGTACCTTCGCGAATACTCGCCAGACAGTACGCGCTGGAACAGGATAAGAATGGCACTAGACAACTTTATCAAAATCCATTGCTTTATTAAATTTTTTGTCAAGTATAAGTAGAATATTCGTTTTCGTTATTACTTAGTGCTCAAAAATATATGCTGTATAATTAGCGAACATCCACCCAAGGTTGATCATTGTGTCCTGATAAAGATAAACAATCAATATCGAATATTGTCAAAGTTCAACTTATGATCGAACACCGATGCGTTCACTTTGTATGGACGTATTGAAATAGCTATTAAGCACTATTGTATTATCCCATACTATAATAGACAACAATAGGAGCAGTACTATTCAAACACAGAGATAGAAACAGTGAAGGTGCAGGTCCTGCCGACCGATTTCAATTCATATAAAATAGAAATTCAGTATTTTGTAACAAAATACGTAATCTGTTACGGACTGTAGTAAGTAACCAGTTGAGATCATTTGATCTCTTTTCAATGATATTGCCTTTTTATTCTCTGCGTTCCCTGTTATGTCCAAAATGAGCAGTAAAAGAGAATTCAGCAGCGATGACTTGCATTTTCATTTTTTGCGTTACATGCATTTTCTTTGGCTAACAACGAATACAGTAATGTTTTGAAGTAGATAAATATTTCTTTAATTTGCATTCGGTTAACTAGCGCTTAAAACT
This sequence comes from Oxynetra stangelandi, assembly GCA_018239345.1. Classification (NCBI taxonomy): domain Eukaryota; kingdom Metazoa; phylum Arthropoda; class Insecta; order Lepidoptera; family Hesperiidae; genus Oxynetra; species Oxynetra stangelandi. The sequence continues at coordinate 8,993 of DVPR01000034.1, forward strand.
GTATTCGACTGGCCCGTTGGTGTAGTGGTCAGTGAACCTGACCGCTGAACCTGGGTTGGGTGGGTTCGATTCCCACCCAGGACAAATATTTCTGTGATGAGCAGAAGTATTGTTCTGTTTTTGGGTGTAAAAAAAATCTATATTTAAATATATAATTCTAAGTTTATAAATCGTTTATAAGCCGTTTGGTTCCTATAACACAGGAACTAGTACCCACTTTGGAATCATGGCCGTGCGTGGAGACGTCCTAAGATATTATTATATTATATTATATTTTTTCGTTGGTAGTGCCACACACGTTTAACGCTATATAATCATTGCTGGTTGCGTGCTCGCGATTCCCCGCGCCGTGTCTCCAACAAATGTCCCATAGCATTTCAATTTTCCCATATGTATGTGTAAAATGAGTCGATAGCCCAGTGTTTATGTTATTTGTCAATGTGACAGAAGAAGATCAGCGTCTATCTTTTGACTTTTGTAACGAATTCAGCCACAAAACACAGTTTCGCTTATGTCAGACTGTTCCCGGGTACAATCATGTATGGAGTCGGCTTTCCGTGCTCAGTTGTTAATTTCAATACAATTTAACATACCAAGATATAATAACGATCATTTTTAAACAATAATAACAAATAAACTACACATACTAATACATTGGAAATTAGTTTTACTTATTCTCCATCATATAGGCGGTAAGTGAAAATTAGAAAGTGATGTGACTTGCTATGCAATTCGAAATGCAATATTGCAATGATTCTATTAGTGACAGGCGCGTGTTCTGTTATTCGTACTTTCATTGCCGTATTTTCTTGATCAGGAAAACTTTCGTATTTTTTTTTCTACAATTTAATCAAGGAACTAACAGTTTCATACAAGCGCGCACGATTGTAACTATTGTAATGCGTTACGTCAAATTGTCATGAAAAAGTCGGTGCTACGTTCTGAAACGATACACTACCAATTAATACGAGTGCTGCAATTATACATAAGTAATGTAATGAAAGTAATTTAATATCCACCGAATAATAACAGATATTATTTTCTTTGAATTCTTCAATATTAATTATGTGTCATTATAAAATAATTATGTTTTAATTTATTGATGAAATGGTATTAGACTATTTTACTATAAATATATTGTATAATACTCTTTAATTCTCTGAACTATATTAAAGAATAAATGTGTTAAGAAAATAGTCCGTTAAGATTTTATTAATTAGCTTGACATGTTTATATGTATGAAAAAGTGGCAGGTATTTGAAATATTACTATCTTCAGATGCACTAAATGCTTTATACAATAAATTTAACATGGCATTAAGACTTTCATGACTAACTGAAATAAAAAAATTGACCACCGCTCTGCATGCACACCTGTGACGCACTTGAAATATGGTTCTAGTCAGATCATTCAGTGATACTGTGCCAAGTCTAAATTGGACCGCGTCATGAAATGCAAACAGTTAGAGCATATAACATACTTCATTGACTCTATATAAAATAACCGCTGTAGCAAAATATTATTGACAAAACAAAACCTTACTTAACGGGAGTCGAAAACAATAAGATGATTACTGTTCTGGCATCGTACGATCGGACAGTACATACATATAGGTACGGAGTGGGGTGAGAGCGGACGTGTACGGAGATAGAAATGAAATTGATGAACTTTTCTCGCAGCAATAATGGCTTTGGCACGTACCAACATAATTCCCAACAAAACTTCCTCGCAGCGCCCCGCCCGCCCAAACTCAGGGTTGAACATGGACGATGGCCGCGTGTACAATGTATACATTTTTAAAAATATATTAAAAGAAACACAGCTCTAAGAAAAAAATAATTAAGATATATTTAATAATATAATAATAATAAAAATAATTACAATTTATTTCTGAACGATTATCAAAATCTATTTAAATCATTACAGCTGAAACTGTTTCGAAATACGCTTCTTCCTCATTGTTCGTCTGGTTTCTTTGCAACATGTTTTACCGTGCTCCTATCAACAGCAATGGATATACTATAAATCGTTTTTCTAGATTTGGTAATCATAATTACGCAAGACACTGGTAAAATAAATGGCACAGGATCATGAACTGTAGGGACCTTTGGGGAAGCCTATAGTCAGCGGTAGACGTATTCAGGTAGAAATGGTGGTGGTGAAAAACTAAGAAACGCTTTGTACAACACCGTCTTGCTATGGCTACACAAACATATGAACATGAATAGGCACTTATGCGAACGTTATGAGTTTGGACGTTGGCATAAGTCGCATAACTCACTAAACATGAATGTCTATTGGACAATATTGGGATTGGAATTGGACCGTGATATGCAACTGAAAGTAAAAGAAATTTTCTTGCACGCTCAAATCCATAAACAACTAATTTTGAAATTTCAATGGTGTACAATTAATTGATATTGTTAGAAAAAGAACATTAAGTAAGTCGTGCGATGGCGCAAGATTGACTGATCGCCAATGAGTTCGCTAATGGCGTAATTTAAACCCAAATTATTGTATTTGTAATATATCTGTATATAGCTGACATGATTTATTTTTAATTTTACAGCCCTGCCTTAAAGGACAACGGACGGCGGCGGGCAAAGAAGGGAGCGTACATCCAATATAAGAAGAGAACAAAATAGGTTTATGTCGGATACTTTGACCATTCGCCCGTAAAGTAACTTCGCTGCGCGAGTGACGTCCGCGCTCTCATATCTTACGAGTACGTTACGTTCTCAATACTATATTTATGTACATACATGTACAGTATCTATGTAATGTACGTTAAATTGGATTTAGAATCACATATTACTAATACGAAAGGACTATATGTATACACTTGGTTGTTTCAATATGAATGAGAAAGTATTTTGAACATGTTCAAACAATATTTTCTTAGAAGGTGGGTAATAAACTCGTCTGTACAAATGTAGTATGCATGATTCTAATGTACTAAAAAATTAAGAGCAATATCTAAATATGAACCTAATTTTATGTAGTATTATTTGTACATATTTTTCCGTTTCCTCTTTCTGTGTCTAACACTTACACTTTCATATAATATTTTACTATTCTTTTTATTTAACAAAAAATCGAAAAATAATATCGTTATTATCATTTATTTCCACGCGACATTTTGAACGGAGCCCACAAGACCGCTACCTGAGGGAAATCAAATCTATTAGCCAGTCCTCTGAGCATATCTAATAGCGTGATCGCTGGCCTAATTTAAGCCATACCCATCACATATTGAAAGTCCCAACTGGATGGACATCGGATCTAGGCAGCTGGCAATATCAGTTAATGCAGCCTGCCTCCCCGCGGAATTAATGTCCCGCGATACCATCCTTCCGAAAGGGTAATATTGCTACAGACTGTAAAGCCATGTAACAGAAAATTTATGGAAATTACTTATGTGGGCTTCTAAAATATTCCTGTATGTCACAGGCAACATAACATTGGAAATATCTTTGAACTAAAAAATGAATGGAAGCTTTTGTTTATTCTTCCTTATTCTTTAAAATTAAAAAATCTTTAAAGTATATAGTATCCGTTCCAACACACTGTATCGTTCTCAAAAAATTTACCGACTATGGATTGCGATACAATCCGTTAAACAGTACAGTTAAGCGAAATCAGGACTAGATAATTTGAAATACGGCATAGTAATCACGTGAAATGGTGTTCCTGAAGCAGGAATGAAGCCAACGTCACCGCCATTGCACCGCTTAATCAGGGCTGGACCGCCCGCCCTATATTTGCGTATGCAAAGAGACTCCGGCCGCATTAACTATGCCATATAGCCAACGTAGCGTGCACCGATTGGGCAAACACATATCTGCATTATAAACAGCGTTCGGGCGCACAAACGCGCAATGTGGTCGGCCTTTACCGGCACACGACTAATCAACGAGCTGACCTTCCGCAGCCGAACAAACGCTACACCACACTCAGCTGCTCCACTCAATCGAAAATAGACACACATCCGTTTATTTACACACGCTACCTCGCAAATATTCACTCGGCAATACGTTCTCAATAAAAACTTTACTCTCATCCCGAAGCGCTAACCCGGATAAAAGAATTTCTCATTATCCGTTTAATGGGTCAACATGGCATAAAAAGCAATAGATCGCCACATCACCCCGATGTTTAATAAAGCAGAACAGATCACAACCACTGACGCTCTAACAGTTTCTATGCATGCATGTGCAGTGAATCGATTAAAACTTTCTACTTTCTACGTTCCTATGCACTGTACTCGCGTTAACGGAAAATCTTAACATATTTCTTCGACTCCTCTCCACTAGAGCGAATAAAGAAAGCAGATAAGTGCAATTAATTAAAACACTGTTAACACTGACTCTTATAAAGTGATATTATAGCAAAAGTAGCTCTGTAGAATAATCTATTGTTTATCAAACGAGACTTTACAACTAATTTCTTAAAATAAGAAAAATAATAGAACAGTATCATATTTTAGAATTATTATTATTTAAGAATTATTCGTTTCTCATGAATGGTCAAATATTTTTTGTGTTGATATTGGCGCGCTACATTAAAAAGTTATGTATCTATTTATATCCATACCACTAGAATAAGTAATATACCAGATGCTTGTTCATCACTATTACGCTGGCATATAACACAAACTAAAAATTAAAAAACATATATATTTTACGTGTCGGGAAAATAAAACAACTTTTACACACATCTTTTTATTAACTCTCACATCACTTCAGTTTTCATAATTTAATTGACATTAAAACCGTACACTATCATCTATAAACATAGTCGCAAATAAATAAATAAACTAGAATAAATTATTCACTGACATAGATTTGAGAACAACACAACGTGGACGACGGGTTGTTGTGAGTGGGTCGTCCATCAGGTGGACGGTACTTTGGTCTGAGGTCATTTGTGGCGTCGAGGTGGAGGCCCAGGTGCGCTGGTCGCGGATGGCGGGCTACGCGCTCGTTGTCGTCTGCTCGTAGTACCGGTATGGATCCACCGCTTCAGATTTCACTGGCCTCACCACATAAAGATTTCGCCTTCGAATTAAAGACTAGAATTAAAATATAAGGAATTAAGATTATTCGCAAATTACGAGGTGTTCTCGAATGTTATTATAATATTATTATAAACGTCTGAATAGAAGATTTTAAGTGTTTAACTATGCCGAAATTGCTTAAATAACTTAATTTTCTAACCAATTAAATATTTAAATCTTTTAATTTTTTTTCAAGCCATTGAATGCTGACCTATGATGAATATTACCTATGATGTCCATCTGCGTGAACCTGGAAAGTGGTTTCGCCCGTAGCACCATCGTGACTGAATAATTTCTTCAGGGCAATTATACCAGCGATGGTCAGAGCCACCTTACTGGCGATGAGAGCCTTGCCGGCAATAGCTGCCAAGGTCTTCAGAGCCATACCTCCAACAATGCTAACGGTTGTGAATATACCGAGCAATAGATAAGGCAGGACCTTTTTACCTGAACGAAATATTTTTATTATTAACTAATGACGCACATTTTAATTCAGTCAATCAATAAAAGCGCTCTGGAACTAAATACACTACCTCTACCTCTACCTTCTGACGCCATATCCATTGAAATAGTATGTGTGTTCATTAACTGCTCGAATTTATTGCGTAACATGATGTCGAGCTTCTCTTCAATTGTCATACCGGCGAGGAAACGAGGCTCGGCTACCGCGGCCTGCGCGTCTGCCTGTTTTACCAACGTCAGCCCGTCGGCGAGCTGTACGCTATCCTGTATAACACAATAAAATATTAGACAACACCGAACCAGTCACTGTTCACATTTATTTGCACCAATATCACTTAATTCACCTGCTCTACAGCCCTTGTGAGTGCTGTCAACGCTTTGCCCTTCAAACACATCGTTAAATGTTTCTGTGCACTACAATCGTCGTAAACCTTCTGCAGAACGGCAAACTCCGCTGAAGGCCACCACGAACTCTCGTCAGCTCTGCCACTGTCTACTTCGTTCTGAGCATAATCTTCAATTTCCATTCTACGCGATCTTCTAGGTCCGTGTACATGACCGGAAGATAATGCTACACATATAACTAAAACGACGGCTATCCGAAATGCGAAGCACATATTTATTACGAATGGCGCACACAACACTAAAAGCAATACTTTGACGTGTGTTAGGGTGACCTAACGGCGACTGACGGCTGGTGCATGTGGTACGAGCTTATAACGGCTAGCCACTTGGTTGAGCACCACGGCACCACCAAACATCCGCCATTCCGCACCAATTCACGTGCACGCTTACTTACGTAACTGAACTTGAAAATGATTAAGAACCATTTTCCAAGTGAATTTCTCCGATAAAATTTATGACAAAAAGCGAGACGTATATGTTACCAATTAAACTGTGTGTAGCATATCTGGTGCTGTATGTGTATGTGTGTGTGTATGAAATAGCATAATTACAGATGAGTTTGCGTGCGCCGCGAGGAACGGTTGGTCTCACGTTTCACTCGCGGCCGACCGGCTCCAGTCTATTAGTCTCAGTTCCATCGTCCATTTTAGGCGTTATTTCAGCCTTTATCCGTACATCCACAGGGTGCAAGTTTGTTATGCACCGCTCCGCACCTGGTCACATGCCAACGAACGGCGCAGTCTTGGATGTATGTGCGTCAACGGAAGAACAACGATTATTCGTTATTGTAGGAAAGTAAAAGCCGACTGAACCATATCGTTTAATTAAATTTGTTTTTAGCTGTTGTTTTATAAATAACATAAATATTGAGTTTGTAACTTTCTTTGTTATATACAATTTACAACACAATTGCACGTTACGAGTAAAGTGAATCACGATAAAAGCTATAATACTGTTGTGTACTTTCGTAAATACAAAAACATCTGATTACAATTATAACGGGTTCTCTCGGTATATTACGAAATTAATTTTTATTTACTAACAAACAAGCATTTGTACTTTACCTAGTGTTAAAATTATTTTTCAGAAGAGAAATTTAATACTATTAATATTATAAACGTCATTCAATTACTCTAAACGAATATTTAATACAGTTGTAAATACTAAATACATCAGCTTTTAAGACAGTCCCTATTTGCGGTACAAGAGCATGTAGATGCCTATTGGGCCAATTTTTAACACATTATGCGGTATTTTACCATGGGTTAAAATAGTATTTTTGTTTGAGTAAGTAATCATTTAGTATCCAGTAATAAACACGTTAGGTTCAATTACTAACTCGAAATAAATTTACTGCTACTGGATTTACCGATACTGACCTCTGCGTGTTCTGCGTGACACGGACAATAAGTCAGACCGATGTAACTATAGTTTCGATTCATTTCCCTTATTTACGTTAGGAAGTTAAATTCTGTTGTTTTTTATTATTGCTCAAGTGTGATTTCAACATTTCACTTTATCTTCAAACATACTAAAAAGTATCAAATATTCCGATAAAATGATAGCCAATTATGATGTAATACTCATGGCTTAGTCGTGCCTTTCATCATACAATATCCTGCATGAGATTCATTAATATCTGTACACGAACTTTTTGTACAAACATACCTTAATATTATTAATATTTTTCGTGTTTGTGTATTCCCTCACCACGTAGCAACTTATTAAATGTTTTTAACCCAATTAATTACAATGAAAGCACATAAAGGGATAAAAAAAATTGTATACCATTTTCGGCCGGAAAGTTTAACATTTCCGTGGGGTTGGGGTATTCCACGAGTACAATAACCGTTCGAAAGAATTACATCAAAATGATTACGATATGGATTAGATTAAATTTTGTATGAGTGTTGATAATTTATTGTCCAGTTACTCAAGGAAATACATGTCTTTGATTCTCAATGAGACTAGCTGATATCGGTTAGTAATGAATAAATCTTATAATTATATATCTACATTTAGCCACAATTAAATAACCGTTAAGCTGCAATGTCTCGCAACGCACTGCAATGCTTGCCGCAATCTCAAAGTATAGCCCGGTCCGGCTGCAGTACAGTTTGATATAGCCACACGATGTTCGATATAGCCAACTCCATGGAAAATGATTAACCCACTTTGTATATTATTGCAATTTTGCTTGTCAATTTTTATGCCTTTCTACTTTTTAGTATGATTATCTATTTCGCTCGACTTCACGCCGCAATTGTTGTCCATATTTAGTAATTACGACATAGCAACAACGAACAATGTAAATTTTTCATTTTTTAATCACATTATCTATCTTATCTGCCTAATTAAATTGTTTTATCTATGCATCATGCAAAAATATTATAAACTTTAAAAAGTAAATCCATATACGGATTGTATGGAATGTAGCAGCTAGTAAGATACTAATCAAAAACCGCAACATAATTCTTAATTTTATATTTGATAATTGGTCATTACTGAAAATAACTATTGAACATTCTTATAGGATTTTAAATTGATAAATTAAGTATTTTCCCAATTTGTGTGCTGTATATAATTTCGTTTTTTATTTCTCAAATTGCCTCAATTCTTTTTAGGTGCCTACTTCTATACCAAAGGAAAAGAATGGTAAGACATGAAATAGCTGAAACCAAAGTAATTAAGTGAAAGACAGAATATTGATTAACAAATTGTACAATAAATGTATGCATAGTTGAAAGAGAACATTTCAAAGCAGTTTAGCTTTTTTAAAACTTAACCAGTTACTCATGTCAAAATCGATATGCAAACGTCAACGTCAATATATTTAAAGGTTATATATATATTTTTATTAACTTTCTGTTTATCACAATAACATATCAGTTAATTTCACGCGAACTAGTTAGTGAGAACTGTCATGCCAGAAACAGAATTACACTTTACGGGCAATGATCCAGGAGCAGTCAAGCATGGAAATTTCATAAATTACTATACATTTCACAGTACGAAAGAGAGAACAGCTGGTTTACATCCTTCCATGTTTCCGGCGCCTCTTTCTGACGAACCAATTATATGTTTGGATATTGGTTGCAATACTGGAGAGCTCACACAAGAATTATGTAACTATTTAAAATCTGTAGTCTACCAAAAATTAGATATAAAAATATTGGGAGTAGATATAGACCCTACACTCATAGAAAGAGCCACAGAAGTAAATGACAACCCAAACATCTCATACCTTGCTCTAGATATGATATCTACTGAAAAGCGAGATTTAATAAAACAATACCTCGACTGTAATAAAAAACAAAAAATTGATATTGTTTTCTGTTTTTCTGTCACAATGTGGATACATATAAATAATGGTGACGATGGACTAAAGGAGTTTCTTAAATATATAAAATCACTAACAAGATCGCTCATAATAGAACCGCAACCGTGGAAATGTTATAGAAATGCTCAAAGGCGGCTGAAAAAGACTGGCGGTAATTTTCCATTATACGAAACACTTAAAATAAGAAGCAACGTTGACAAAGTTATTGAAAATATTTTATTGGAGAATGACACCACAAAAGTCTATGAATCTGCAAATTCATCTTGGGATAGAAAAATACAAAGTTTTCACATACGATTATAGTTCAATAAATTTGCCTAAAAACACTTTATTCTTTTTTTAACATCACATATTTAAGCTAAGATATTTAAGTATTAATTCCTTATTGTTGTTAGATGGGAGAATCTTCTTCTGACATAATGCAATTGGTATTACCAACACTTTGTGTTTTGGTTTGAGGGGTGTGTTTGGCTGTCAACCTCTATAGTATAGGTGGGTGTTTAAGTCATGAAGAGTAGTAAAACTTCAGCAACCGGCTGAGAATAAGGTGAACACTAACTGTTGCTGGCTGCCAATATATTAGCACTGCCAAGTGGACTAATGTTACTCACACTCCCGTTCCTCCAGTCCCAACACCTATTTACATTAAGCTACCTATATATTCTTGTAAATTAGTAAGCCAATAGGAGAAAATTACATCCCAAATGTGGGCCTGATCTTTAGTCTATGAAAGACCATTCAAATCTGTATGTGGTTTCCATGCAAAGATTCCAGACAACCAACATTATATTAAAAGGCAAAAATTTTAAAAATCACGATTTTAAATTAAAATAATGACATTCAAGCATGCCAAAAATAACAGTATTCCAACAATTAAAATATTATAAGATTTAACAAAAACATAATTCACTGTATAAAAATGGTTCAGCTATAGATTTATTATATGGATAGGATTAGTCTTATATACAAATATGCATTATTAATATTACATTATATGAGTTTCGTACAAATTTTATAAAATTCGCCAATATTTTGACTTGGCTAGATTGATTACGACAATAAAATCAATTTTAATTACACATATAATAATGGAAAAGAAATATTATATATAAACACATAAACAATTTTTGCTGTATTTGATACATCTTTATTCATAATTATCTCACCCCAATATCTCACAGTTGACCAGAGTAAAATTTGATATGCCATCTATCTTCATTTTACTTTACCATGTACCATAGTTCAAAAGTATATTTTAAGATTTTCAAACAATAGGTGAAACATAAATTAGTGCCACAAAACTAATACCAAAATCAACATTATTTTAAATTTTTTCACATACACACATTTATTTATACTACACATATAAATTATTAAACTGTATTGAGATTTTTAATAAACTGTATTCAGATTAACATAACACACTTCAACACCAACATTAAATCATTAAAACATTCAATTTTAATTATACAAATAATGACAAAAATTTTAGGCAACTCCTATACGAATAACCAATTAAAGTTAAACAAAGGTTTTCTTGGTTTTTTTTTCGTTACTTCCAATAACTACATAGATTGATTTGTTGTCACATCATCGACTTTCTTATCATTCCACATTGGATACAGGAAACAGCTCTCCATCCAGCAACGACACGGAAAACTTTAATTTATATGAAGAGTTCAACATCGGCAACGCATGCATTACCTCTTCATTGCATCTGTCCATAGGCGGCGGGGACCACTTACCACCAGGTGGCCTGTATCCCCGTTCATCAGTCTGTCGCCCAAAGGAACGGCCAAATAAGTGTAGTATGTTTTGAAAGTGAATATATAGAAATGTATAGTATTTTTATTGAATAAAACATTCTATTATGTACAATGTGTATCATTCTTGACACAAAAAATTGTATTTTCCACGAGATAACTATGCTGTCACTTATATATTTAATATAAAAAATGGCTGTTCATATAAAATACTTTTGGAATTTATGTAGCAACTTCTTCAGCACTAGATTCGAATTCTAGCTTGACGTCATTATTGAGTGTGTCCACGTCCATTTCAGATTCCGGGGCGTTGAGCATGTTGAGTGTGACCTGAAATAAAAAAAATCATTATTTAAAAATTTGATTGTTCAAGAAAGTCTATTAAAATTTAACATTCCTATTCATAGTTGGCAATTTGCTTCTAAAACACATATTAAGAATGCATTTTTATATTTTTAATTAAATTCACTTATTTCCATACAAGTTTCGCACTTCAGTTTTCAAGGTCTAGAAATAACAAGAATCACATAATGTTCTTAGATGTCAGAGCCATTAAGAGATCAGGTTTAACTTGCTGAGTGGCTCCTTTGAG
>DVPR01000035.1:0-20607 GCA_018239345.1 Oxynetra stangelandi
TGTTTGCAAAATATTTCATACGATTAACTGGCTGTGAACATACTATGTGCACGGATTTTTAGATGGATAAACGAATAGATAACAGAGTTTTTTGATAAGATCTAATGTATTATGCATATATCGATTTCGGAATAACTCAACACATTTCGACATTCCGATACATTAATAATTTTATTCATCGTTATATATAAAAAATTAGGGATATTAATGTGGTACCTACTATTTTAATAGCAGCTGCTTCCGTTTGTGTCCATTACTCCTTGAACTTAATTGGATTACGTAAATACGATTAATAAAACGACTATAAAACCTTACCTAAATGCAATCAATATAAATCCGTTAATAAATTTACGCGTGAACAACACCTTGTGTTGATTTTTTTAGTGGTCACGACTTGGGTGAAAAGTTAAATAATTCAATATACAAGTTATATAACATTACAAAGAAACAAATTATTCTACAATAGGTTAGGGGAATATATTGGGTTAGTTAACTTCTTAAGTGTAAAGTAACGATGTCCCATAGATAAATCTATTCCGGTTTATATAAATTGTTATATATTTTTAATTAGCCCAATTGTCGTAAAAATTATAAGAACAACAATACTTAAGACATTTATAGCTCCGTACATCATAGAGTACATTGCCAAAGAGTTGGTTTTCCGGATTATGATTCGTTCAATTATACCTATATTTAAATTTTCTAACGCACTGTTTCATATTGTCCTACATTAAATCGGATTTATTTACCGGAAACAATATTTTACTGTATCAATATTGTCACGTGACTCTTTATAAGGCTCTACATAGGTATTAGTCTCATCAAAATAAATTTTTTTTTTTTTTATATTCAGATGATAGCATTGAATTTTAACACTATATACAGTAATAAGATCGTGTCGTTTATATGCATATGCAGTTTTATATTCATAAATCTCTACAAACGCGTTATGTTCACTGGCCAGCATATAGGTAGAGCGGATAATGGAGGTACCACGTAGAACAATAGAAATATTATTCTTTTACATACAATTCAAGTAACATTGTAACAATTTCGTTTTCAAATCGTGCCAAAACCTTGAAAGAGACGATCGAATCTATCTATTTTATTATTAGTATATATAATATAGGCATATCATCAAAGAATATTACTATATGTACTGAGGACACTTACATATACTAACTATGTTATTTAGTTGGATGAAGTAACTTATTCATTTTCAGCATTAACCAATGCGATTATAGATGTACACTCGACCTCTTATACGATTAATATAGGCTTATACCATTAATAAAATAAGCAAACGATTGAATATTCAACATAAGGAGTCATATTATCAACAAAAAAACACCCAATAGATTTACACTGAGGTTTATATCGTGTTGTGTTTAATACGTTTTAACCCCGAATAGAGAATTAGCTTCAAGCACAATGGAAGAAGCTTCTGTTTAACATTTGTCTGTAGGCAAATCATCACTATCAATGTTTTCGATTGAAAGGCATGTGGTTCGTAGAATGTTCTTAAGACATATATTCTAGCTTAATGCTCAGGGCTTGTTATGCAGCTGAGATTGAAAATTGTAACTATTTCTGATTTCTAATCGTTGGAAGTATTAGTTATCGGCTAGAAGCCGCAGTAATTAATTAACACTATAACAAATCTGCTCGAAATCAAATCCAATAGAACCGTAAAACCTATAGCCAGTCAGTATTACTGTCTGAACTACTCACTTATACTAAAATTCGTTCATTAAAAGTCCTATACCAAATACATCCCTCTCTCTCTCTCTCTGTCTCCCCTTTATCCCCCTAGATTATTTCTCTCTCTCCCTAATGGTCTCGGTTGACTGGTAAAAAAGTCATTTGGCATTAAATCAGCCTTTCGTATACAGCAATAAAGGAAAAATAAATAAGTAACAACTTCATAATGTAAGCATGTTCTAAAAATGTCCGCACAAAATATTACTCGTGTCTACGAATAAATTATGTAACTCACTATTTACGTCATATATTGATATAGAAATAACAAATGAAAATAAATAATACATGAAATAGACAATTGTGCGGCTTGAATACACTGTAACATTTGTGATACTCCTGGTTGCAGTGGACAAACGCAGCTGTTTTAAAAAAAGGCAAAAATAAGTCTGTGTCACATTTGAAATTACTTCTGCAGCTCCACTTTTCTACGTGATGATAGCGGCGGTAGCCAACTGACTCTATATACGTTTGTTATTACTTCATTGAAAACACAGGAAATACAGTAGCGACACATCCACCTGTAATTGTATACATGCATTATTCGTGATTTTAGACATCAAAATTATCCTTGTATTGCCATATATATATATATATTTCCGTGTTTATAATTTATCTATTCTTATGGTATTTCCAAAACCGCATCCTCATAAATCCAGTAATTAAACTAATCTCTGTATGACCTTGACAGAACAATATCAACAAAATTGAACAGTTTTAGTCAGCGAATAATACTCTACTTAAGACTAGGCTGTGATACTCCGTGACAGTGTGTGTGTTAATAAAACTCATTTTTACAACTAACGATTGCTTTTCTTCCTTCTTCTTCTCTGTTGTTTGAGTTTAGAGGGCATAGACGAATTTCGCATCAACTTATGCCGCAGAAGATTGATATTACAGTTATTTAGAGTTTTAAACATATTGCAGATTTAATAATAGTGTCTTTGGCGTACTTTACCATATAACATCACGTTATCTATACACCCTTCTGTTATTTCCATAACATTATTCATTTTATTCACCAAAGTCATCTTTTTATTTTACATGTAATAACTTAATCATTTTTTTAATTAATTAAAAACGAAGTGCGACAGAAAGAGGGCAATGTGAAGCACTTAATTCGGTACAAATTAAAGGGACAATAAAAATAATTAAAGTACTGTAGCAGCTGTGTGCGCGGTGTCCTCCTAATGCATGAGAACTACTTGAATATATGTAGAACAAGTGATGCGAGGGACGATAATAAGGAAAGGGTTTATTCTAACGAAGTTCCCTTCGCATCTCTCCTTATATATAAATAACATTTTCCGCGGTATTATTATACAGAATGAGATTATTCTCGTCGTCTATATTTTTGCGGCTTCCATCCTTAAAACTGTTCATACGTGGAAATTAAAATGCAAATTAATGTTCCAAGATTGTCATTCGACATTTACTAATAATTATTAACACGTAGCGATACAAACAGGAATTTTATTAAGATGTCTTTAATGTAGATTATGCATATTAACCGATTAGACGTTGCTATAAGCTCTGGATGTGTAGATGTTCATTATGAGTAAGAAACAAATTGTATTGATTGGTTGTGAGTAATTGAATAATGTAACAAATCGGATAACCTCAAAGTTTTCGCTGTATTTTCAATCAATCTACATCTATCTATCTATCTACTGCGAATTTTCATTAAGGTTTAACTCAATATGATTTTTTTAATATTAATTATTATTAATCAGTAGACAGGTAGTTACAAAATGAATAACAATTATCTTTTTAAAATGTACCAACTATTTTTATGATTCGCTCGTCTGTATTGATGTTTTAATCATATAAGAACACTTTTCTCAATTCTTACAACAGTAAAATAAGCATTTTTGACGTCAGAACGCCGTTTGAAATGCATAGCATAGCATAGCATACGAAGCATACTAAAACCTTAATGGGCATACGCAGCAAAATTAATTAACAAGTTGTTGTAGGTCAAGAATAAGCTGACAGTTCAGTTTGTTATGTAACAGGCAAATTGTCCATTCTATAATCGATACGATACGTCGCCGATCGGCGGAATAATTCGGACACGTGACACATAGTTATAGTGTATTACGAATTGGACAGACATGAATGGGTCTCGACGCCTACGCTATGACGACCGTTTTTTACGGCCGAGAGCGAGCATCGCGCTCGAAAATAATAATTGTTTTAACAGTGCACCCAGCGTCCTCGATTCCAGTTATTCATTCGACAGAGGTTACCAAACACCGGGAGGACTTTAAAATTAAACATTACTCGCCTACAATTCTCATATGACTATAAATAAGCAATACGCGACACAATATCGACCAACAAAAGGCATTTAGTTACGCTCACATAACACTAAAATAAATGTGTCTTTTAGCAAAACGGGCACGTATGTACGTATATTAAATGTAGCTGCAAATTAACAATACGGTCGCTATGTTAACTACAGCGTTCTTAACGTTAAGAGTGTACATATCCGTGATAAGAAGCGTGGCAGCACACATGAATCGCGCAAGGTCTCCACACATATGAATGGATGTTAATTAGTACATGTTTGTTTATATTGTGCACACATACAAACACGCACACACACATGGGCTGAAACGTACTTATTTCGCACCGCATAGCATAATGGTCCGTCACATTTAGACTGATTACAATTTAACATGAGCGTTGTATGAGTTGTTATATTCGCCTCACAAACAAAACGTATTTTGCTTGTTTCACAGGTATGTAAGTATTATTATTTTATGATAATTCGTTTATATACATATATTACGTATGTATTGTGATTTCAACAGTGCATTTAGAAAATAAACGATCGCGGAAGGACATAGAGCTCATATTACCTTCGCACACTGAATTTAGTAGGTGTTAGTACAATCGTGAGAATAATATCTATGTTCAAACTTTGTTATTTTTTTATCGAAACTCCAGCACTTAATCACTTCCTACAGCTCAAAGGGCGGAAGTCATGCGTTTACAGAAATAATAAATTAACGCTTGGTGTTGTTACAATACAATTCGTCGGTTTAGTGTGTGGTGCCCTTGACAGAAGGTCAATTTGGTCGACGATGGGAGGGAGTGAGTGAATTGCGACACGCTCATCATAACATTAACAAATCAACTGTTTATTTTTTAGCGTGTATTCGGTAATTTTCGAGTGGACGTCGACGGTCCGAGAACTCAAGTGGGCATCGAAGGACGTGAGCTGTCGATAACATTACGGCTATAAATCAATTTACCTCTTGCTCAATGCGCTACCGACAGTCCTTTATGACACAATATTCGAATACATCTACGAGTAGATAATTCGCCGGTTATATCATCGTATTACATTGTTACGCATCGTTTCCGTTCATAATAAGTACAATATTTTTTCGGTTACAGAATTATGTTGCCTTTTTTGTATATAAGTATTATATTATATTATGCAATGTCTGTACATAAATCATAATTATAATAATAGTCGATAAAATGAGTCACTGTGTCACATAATAATTATTGTCCATAAACACACACATCCACACACACCCACATATATATATATATATATATATATATATATATATATATATATATCTCATTCTCTCTCTCTATATATATTATATATTAAAGGTTACTGCAGTGGTTAACATTGAATACACAAAACTATTAATATATGTGTGTATGTAGGTATTATATGCCATTACTTTAAAATGCGATTGGTATTTCAGTATTTAAATTTTAACAAAAAAGGAAACTGACCAGACCTTTAGAAATACTAAACAATTCCAACAAGCATTAACAATTGTTACCTAGTCAATTGGACACCATGTCCTCATTTAGCACTGAGGTGTTTGCGAAAATGTTCAACTCATATTTTTCAATAAGATAATAAGGATGGCCAAGGACGGTGCTGGTTATACTGAAAAATTATTTCCAAGTCCACCCATTCAATTTCTCTGCTATGGAAAATATAACTCACTGCGATAGTTCCAAAAAGCACAATACCACATTTATTACTCAATTCCGGCTGCCATAAATAAAACAATGGAAGAATTTTAGGACATTGCACAGCGGTTTTAACTTTACCGGAAGACTAACGGATATGGAATGGAAATGTTAATTATGAATTCCTCATTTACACGTTTTATATTACAGTCTATCTACATTTTATCAAAAAATACAGGCCACGGGAATGGATTATTTTTAAATTATTTGCCTATCTACACAAAATTTTACACCAAAGAATAATTTACATGATATTACATGTCTGAAGCTACCTGTGGCACATATGTATGTATATCTGAAGTCAACAGCAGAGAACAATAGGATGGGATGTCTTGAACATTGTAAATACTTAAAACGATGTTACTACTAACACATAATATGTAATGTACATTCTATATAATATTTGTCGGTCAAGAGCGACTTTCTCATATACCTCCATATATTGTTTTCATCGCAGAGTCGTAAACTTAATTTATTGCTTGGCGTGTTTATCACATAATCTTAATTAAGCCTGTAGTTAAGATTATTTTTATCTCGGAAAATTTGCACTTGCAAATGGCCGACGAAGCGTCTTTGCGTGACCCGTTTGTGAGATCTCAAATATTAGCTTTACGGCAACGGCAAACAGCTTAATCTGAGTCCGTTTACGGCGCTGCATATGGACATTCCGCTTTATTACCTACTAGCTATAGAGGCGGCTTCGTTTGTGTTCATTTTGTTATAAGCGCTTGATCGATTTTTGTTTTCCTGTATTCAAAGGTATCTATTTGGTAATACAACTTTCTAGGTTCATCGCCACAATACTAGTTATTATATTCATTAATTCAATCAAACTCTCCCAAATACAGCTGATGACAAATGCTTTTTTTGCCATTTAATTAAAATTATCTATTACCAATTCCATAGAGAGCGTTGAAATTATAGGAATCTTTTTAAATTAGTAATCAACGTCAAATTAAGGATTACTCGTTCGTGAGATTCTTGCGGGTTTTTTGCCAGTGAACCACGATGACTACGATTTGCCGTGTTCGTAGACTTAACCATAACGTGTTTTGTATATAGATATATTGTCTTTTGTGTAAAGAAGGATCCTGGAGTAAGATCTTCGGTGGAGGGCACAATTATAGGAGGAGATTTGCTAAAATTTTCTGAATAATGACAACTGAGATCTCCAACTAAGCTAACGATAATAGCTAATAATTAAATGCAATCATCTTTGTGTGTGAAGCATTTTGTGTTTATGCCATCTAATTATAATGATTATTAATAGCATTGTTCTTCAAATGTTCTTGTGAAACTTATTGATAATGTGCAATCATCGAATCCATTTAAAATAAATATTTATAGCAGAAAAATATCATTAAGCCATTCTAAAAAAATCTATGCTGTGTATGACCGATCGGTATACCCACCGGCTGTTTCTATTTGCGTAAGTGAAATGTGGTCATTGCATACATTTGCATGCGCACATGTGTGCATACTGTAAAACTCGTAAAGGAAACAATACTGCTCTGACTAGGAATCAAATATTCAATAGGGCAGAGATAGTTGCTTAGTAAAATGTAGGACCTAAAAAATAGAGAGAATAGAAGACAATAATGGGCAGAAATTCTTGGTATTCCCGTTCTAGAATTCTAGGAATATATCGAGTGGAATTGCCAGTGACCCAGTGTCTTTAATCAGGTTACAGACGGGCAAAGAATGTGGGATTCTTATTGACGCCTCCATTGTGTGCCGCCATTAGCCTTGCGTGCTATTTAGGAGTTTCGTCCTAATGTTGTTTGCTTGATTGTTAGCGCACATCATGTTTTCCAAAGTAATTGAATCTATACATAGAGTGTTGTATGACCGAAAGTGTTTGTAAACAATGGAAAATTACCGTTCTTTTAAATATGTTTTATGCCATAATAAATTTGTAGCAGACAAATAGATTACTGAAAAGCTGAAAATAGATTACTGAAGGCACCACATGGAAAAGCGATATGCAATGAAGTGATAGTAATAATAGAAAAAGCCGCCAACATTTTATTTTCCCTGGAGTAGAGTTTTTACGTCAGGTAAATAAATATATTTCACTGTAGCGTTAAAATGTTTTATGAATAATCTAAAATGCTTATCTTTTAATACCTTGTTATTATAATTTTATTCCATAAATTAATGATCGAATTGAATACAATTGTAATACAAAAAAATTATGACAATTGAAAATTAATAAATATATTTTTATTAAGTATAGATCATAAAATATAATGTGAAAAAATGTGGGTGTTCGATTATTCACATATATGTATGTACCTTTATCATTTATAGTTTCTTTATGCACGATATGTGTTTGGTGGAAACGGTTCACACATCCAATTATAATGTATAGTGTGTGATGTATTATTAATCTGCATAGTAAGCTATCAACAGGATTATCCAACGTCAATTACAGACGCAATTCTCAACACGTAGTTTTAACTGTCATGCATTTCAGTACAGTAAATCATATAAACGTGTCAATGTATGTATGCATTGCTAATGTATGTATACACTCGACTCATACGAATCCATTTAAGACTTCGTGAATTTAACTATTCCATAGCCTGCACCTGCCGCCTGCACCGAAACCTTGTAACAATAAACCCGTTATGAGCTTTTGAAGTTCTTAAATGTCGTGATACTATCTCTTTGCCAAACCTGTCGCAGAATGTATCTATATAGAATATCTATCTGCACACATATGCATTTTCCTCGACTAAATGTCTGTAAGTTTTATCCCAGTGTTTTATTCATAGACATACTTCAGGAATTATTTACTTTCTGTACTTTGAGGTGGTATTAAATGATTTAATAATTATTGTACTTACGATTTTATACAATTCGCTTTGGTGGACTTTTAATATTTTTATATATCAAGCAATTTATTTTAAAATAATGCGATTTAAAGAATTAAAATTTTGCTTCATAATATGTCAATTTAAAATGTATTATCCACTTAATATCTCTCTGATAAATCTATTATTGACATTGACTTTTACGCTTCGTAACAAAACAGTGAAGTTATGGAAAACCGAGTTGCAGTATTGATGAGCAGCTAAGACTGAACATATTACCCAAGAAATTAGTGTTGAGAGAGAGAGAGCTTAAAACCGAAACGTATACTAAAATTGCAAAGTCGACCCCGGCAGTCAATTTGGTGCTCGCTAAAATCGAACGCAAGCAGACGTGTCCGAAGGCCTGGAACTTGTGAACCAGTGCAAAGACAACGCAACTGGGTCGATCGATAGCGCACACTTAATTGCGATAAAACAGCCTCCGCCTGACAGATCGTTAATTCTTTAATTACATTCTGTACGTAGATCAAACGGAGAGCGCGACGCGGTGGCAAATTTGCACAGATATTCTATGACAGAATTACTTTGACCTTAGTGGAAAACTGACATTTTGTAGTCACTGTGTACGAACAGTCAACGCGAGTTACGTAATCCAGTGTCAGAGTGAGTGCTGACATATCAAGTGCATAAGAATTTTAGCAACTTAGTGTTATATATTACACATATCGTAGGTGCATATATAACATGTAAATTTCATAACATTTCGAATATTTTATTCAAGAAAACGTTATAGTAATTGCTTTTTTTTTCATAATTTTATTATATTTATTTATTCATTATTTCTAATGATAATGCAGTAGCCGTTTTTGTGATGCAATTATGAATACAATAACGCTTGTCGGATTCCAGTCACAGGGTCCAAGATCTCACACGATATCCAATCCGCTGAACGGTCTGGCTCATATAAAAACACGCAAAATGTAACTGCTTGGAGCGCTTACACATTAGAAGATCGTAAGCCAAAGCGACGATGTTGAATAGGCAACAAGTAACGAGTACCAGTATTGACAGAGCAGTGTCGAGCATGTTGCTTTCACTTTCCGCCACACCCAAACCATTCGGTCACATCACACTTGTAAATCATAAATCGCAAACGTGTATTATGAATATAACTACAAATTATGCGATGTCGAGATTGTGTTTTCGTAATGCCCGAACGATATTGACCGCTAATAGTGGGTGTGTATAAAGTGGGAGGGAGAAAGGAGGATTTGAGTGTCAAGTAGATTCGGTCGCCACACATATATATTTATGGATCAGGTATTTACAGTTTATATCCGACATGGGATATCCGTGCTTATATGTACTATATATCAATAGGACAGGAATTGGATCTGCATTGTAGGATTTAGAATTTTCTACGTGAAATACAGGATGAAACGAGTCGATGGGCATTTTGGAATCCTTGACCCAAGCTACATTCATAGCGCCAATATTTAAATATTAATTAGAGCAGTTTTGACATTATTCAAACGACTGCGTTCAAAAGGATACTTTTGAGTACTATAATAACAAAATATAAATAGTAATAAAGGTGAAGTATATTAGATCACACCAAAAAACGATTTCAACTGATCCAATATAAATCATATTGGTTTGATGCAACAAATAAAATATAACTAATTTTAATTGCATTATTAAAGCATCATTCTTGTATATTAAATATACATACATACATATATCAGTTTACGTCATTTTAATAGCTTCTGATACAAAAACAATTGCATATATACACTAAAAATAATACTATTAAATGAATCCCTATGATAAGGTATAATTTATGATCATTACGATGATTATTATCGATGTAAATGTTATTATTTATGATTTTATTTATTTCAAGATCATCCTCCGGTGTTATTTATTCGCAATGATTTATCCATCGTTGCATAGATAACAGTTTCCTTTGAGTGCTTAGCTGATGTTTGGACACTTCAAGGAACCGCCGCCTTTATCTGTGGCCAACGGTCGATGCCGACAAATTGTTATTGAGTCGAACGGTAGCGATACGAAGCGATACTAAGACCGGAGGTCAGTGAAGCTCCTTTATCAACAGCACTTGCGAGAATGTATTTCTGAGCTGGCGAAATACCAGTCGGTCGGTTGGTTTTATCAACTTTACACGTTATGTATATTACAGTTTTATGTATACGTATGTGCTGTCAGCGGCTTGAGTGTTATGTTAATTCGACAGTTTTGTTCAAAGGTTAAGCTGTATATTTATCGTAATCACAGCAAGTTGAATTCCATGGATGCCAGCATATGAAGTTTTTATTACTGAGAGCGCGAATATCTTCAGAACTTGTTCTGTATTTAAACGTCGTCGAACCCAGAACTTGATTAAAGATAACGCTCTAGGAATTCTATTCTTTCAACCTATTTCGTCCCTTAAATATTAGGTATATAATAAAAATGGACAGCAGTAAATTTATGTTTGTAAGAAAGTCTGTGTGAGAAGATAATGAAAATAACCCAATACTTGAATCAATAAATATTTTGCATGAAATATGTCTTTGTGAAAATATGATTGCATTACATTATATTTTGCATCAGTCTTGTCTTGTCTACTTGGAACAGATGTGACGGGCACTCAAATACCAGCAAGGGGATCGAATCAGCTGTATCATCGTCGTCTCAGCTGTGATGAGGTGGAAGTGCCTAAGAGGGCAATAAAGTTGACTGATAAGTTAACAGGAGGAATGTGTCGTGCACTGAAAACGAGGTTAATTATATAGAGGTGGAACAATTTGACTATGACAGTCAATTCGTTTCGATTTCCTCCGGGAAAGAGTCATAACGCCTAATTAATTATGGGCGCGCTACGAATTATATGCCACACATTATATTTATTTAATATGTTTCTATGAAAATTAGTTTAATGTTAATAACCTTTGAATTCGTTTAACATACATAGTGTATAAACGTTTTCGTTTATTAACGGGAATAATTTAGATGGAATTATTAGGAATCGTATAAGCAGCCAATTAAAATTGTAATCGAACTATTAGTTGCGGTAAGGGCTGTTCACAGGTGTCTTTCTCCAAATAAACGACACGATGGCAGCATTTTATGCAGTTGAGCATTCTTAGTCTGGTCTGGTACAGATCTCAGTTTTATAAAAAATAGTTGTTCTCGAATGAATGAATTACTCATCAGCCAAGGATGTGTCGGTTCAATGCAACAGACAGTAAGCTGGCTTTTGTTTTGATCTGTAAAAATGGAGTTCGCGTCAACCATCCACATAATTACATTTCAATACATTATTTTCATCTTCTATGATTGCTTAAATTTCAATTCAGCGATTTTTCCATTGTTGCTACCCAGAAAAGGATTTCTTCCCGATAAAGCCATCCTGTGGTACTTGTACCTAATATTTTTAGGGTTCCGTGCAATTTTCAAACTAGTGTTTAAATAAATATTATTTACGCCGCACTGTAAAAAAGATAATCGGGTTTGGAACATTAATTATTGATTAGATTTTGAAACGTTCAAACTATCAATTTATTGCCATTAATATTTCATGTGAAAAGTTTCTGACATTGATGAATCATTTTGTGACAATCATATATGCATACGTTTAAATTAATATTATAGAACGCACCAACATTTATTTAGCTCATTATTCACATCTCGCAAGACAGACTCGATGATTAATAACATACAGTTTTTTTAACAGTAGAGTAGAACTGATACGACAGCTTTTTGTCTATAGTAATTAAATTCCACAGATATTATGAACCAAAACATGTAAAAATAATTTGGTAAAGCAAAATACAAATTATTAACACATGTCTAGAAAATAAAGTAACGCTGCTTTCGAATTAACGTGCAAACATGCAATTGGCATGAGTGCATGTGCAAACTAATGTACAAAAACCTCAAATAACATTGATACATGGACATGTGTACGAACACGACAAGACTAAATCAGATAGGCGTTTAATTTGTGTTAAGATTTATGAAATATCGATTCGAACTTGGATCTGCAGAGCCCGCAGTTTGTCAATCACCCGTCACGTATTAGGGCCAACGCCAATTAAATATCAACGATAAATCCTCACATATTTACCCTATGAATTTATAACGTGATCTTACGCAACATAATCCTGCATTCACTTTCATAAATGCGTATGAGGATTATTCAGTTAGCTTTGTGAATGATATAACAATAGTTCAAAACGTTATATTTAAACTTGAACAACTGATAACAAAAAATTTAATTCGGAAAATTTACACTGAGAACAATAACAAAAAAAAAATAAAAAAAAACAAAATTGTAAGAACTCGTTAAACAGCAAAGAACTAGAATATCAACTTCCTTTATATCAATAAGTGGTTTCGCTATACGATATATTAAAATGTTTATTGTTTTTAAAATACATATAGAAGTTAAACGCACAATATATTCGAATCGGCCAGCTCGCAGCGAGGAGCAGTGTGGAGCCTTGATAAACCGAATGACGTACACCTAGCCACGGCTCAATGCGATTTGTAATGGAAGCGTACACACTTTTATAGTATGCAATCATATGGTCACATGTACTTAAGTTTGTGATATTAATGGAATGGTGCAGTCGGCGGTATAAATTAACTTTATCATTGCTTTTATATTGAGTGAATTTATATGAGTTTTTTTTTTTTTGTTAAATCGTTTATATTCTAATTTTGCGCACTTTGCACTGTAATCAGATATGGTAGTAGTATTAGCTATATAATAGTAGTATTGGGAATAAAGTTGAACAGAAAATCTGTTAGAAATTGTTAGGGAACGCGTATAAACAGGTTTTTGTTTTATGAGGTGTACAATTTTAATATTGAATACGTATAAACAATGCGGCTATTATTTTGGATTCATTTATATGATAATTTTATGTTATTTGTTTTAAGTTATACCTATTAATATATGGGGTTTAGTGTCTATAGTGATATCTCTCTTATTTCTCTGTTCTCTGCTTTTTTGCCAAGGTCCAAAAATATTGTCTTGTCGACTGATAAAAGTTATTTGTAATTTGTTTTCCGAATTACTTTTTACATTACGATTAATAAATATATTAAAATAGTCTATTGAATAAAACATGTCTTTGTCTTGTTTACATATTTATGATGCTTACGTTGCTCTCATCATCACCAAGGATTGACCGCTAAAGAATGCCTAGAAGCATTAAATCATAGTGAAAGGAGCAATAAAAAATAATGTTGGCCATAAATGAAGCACTTAGCGTGTCCGTAAGAACCCAGGTGATAAGCTCATAGATCCATGTCAGACGTCAACTAGGACCCATTTATTTATTAGGAGTGCGCGGTCTACATATATCCAACTTGGGGTCCCTATTTCCATCCAACAATGGTTTAATATTTATAATACAATATTGTGCATCAAATTTCCGAAAGATTTAACATAGATATGTGTTTAGATATATAGTTTTCTTCAATAAGTTTTGCGTCGCGTCTTGCACAGCACAAAATAATCAGTAATAAAGTGTGTACCACAGTCCACGAAAGTAAATAATGTTAACATAATATGGCTGTGATAAAAATAGTAAAATTAAGTGACAGTACACGCTGCTACCATATTAATTTTGCAATAAACCTTTAATCGATTTGGATATCGGCTTTATTACGGCAACATTTATGTGATAACTATGTGACGGGCCGAGATTAATTAGCCGAGAAAAAGCGGGTAACGGTCAACGGAACGGTGTTATATAGGACAGAAATAACATGGGCCTTGAGCTATTATTTAATTTTAATGTGTATAGGGCGTGAACATTCACAAGACAAACGTGTTCACATGACGCAGCTTTTTAGTAATATTCATACATTTCCGTAATCAATTTAACATTGACGCCCAATATTCAAATGACTTAGTGGCATCACGGATTTGCATAATATTTTCAAAGGAAATTAAATAAAGAAGTCTGTAATGGCAACGCAATATCTTGGTTATTGTGGATCAGAATGAAAACTTATTTATGTAAACCGAATAGGTAGGTCGATAATATTATTCGTAATGAGATTAATTTTGTGAAATAATTTCCATAATATTAAAGAAACGTCCAACTGTTATTTAGTAATATTTTCAAGTAACGAGCATTTTAAAATGCGTTATATAAATGTATTCAAGTAGGTGTCCAAACGTTACGCTACAAGTCATCGACCCAAATCTTGATTCATACAATGTCTTTATAAATCAATATCTACAGATATAACAGCGTAGGCGTAGGAGAAAAGCCTTTCCTGAGCCGTCGACTGTGATTTTAGTAACAGTACACTTACTTGAATGGGTGATATTAAGTAACCTTTTTACCAAACATTTATATAAGAACTATGCGATGCTAAAAGAATTTATAAGAAAAACAACTATTTATACGTCGTAAATAAATATGGGACATGCACATCGAGAAACATGTTTATTTACTTACTGATAATGGGTTTTAGAATAAATTTTGTTTTATTATTATTACAAAAAATTCACAGCATTAGTCGCACAGCCGTAAAATCGACAGATTGCTCCGGATATTGTAACTTTTGGCGCGGTTCCAGTTATAGTTTACGTGCGAAATATCGAAATGGTGGACAACTAGATAGGAATATAAATTATAATACACGATGAAAATAATGTAAGTCGTTCTTTTTAATCCAGTGTCAGCAGAACAATCGTTTTTAAATATAGATGAAATTACAAAAGAAAGTATTCTTTTTATAAATTCCTTATAAATCATATATAGTATAATGCGGGAAGTCTTTATTAATGTTCCCTAAAGTTTTTGGCATAATAAAAAAAAGCATTTAAATTTAAACGCATTAAAAACTAAACACAACAAAGGCAATAGGCCAAACAAATGATTTAATTATTCAAAATATTTTTAGATGTCTTTGAATTATAAAAACTAAAATCTCTACAAAATGCTGTAAAAGTGATTTATCAGCGGTATATTTCCGGGCGCGATGGCCTTGTGTGTCACTAATACTACACCCATATTCTTAATTCACTATTAAATCCATTAACAGTTGAACGCAAATTAATAAATCAATTAATAATATAAGAATCTATGTTTGAATAGGCCGCTTATAAAGATTTTAAATTAACACGGCGAGTTTTATTAATCAACCATAGATCTTAAGGAATTATCTTTTTGAAACCTTTTGTAAATTAACAGGAAATAAAATAAATATTTGATTAACATAAAAATGTGTGCGGTCAACACGCACTAGTGGAAATTATTATCGTCTTGATCCTTTTTTTTCGCACTGACTATTGTAAAGTCATGTTGCATGCTTTGAGGTCAGCTTTAAATATGTACTCCTAACACTAACTCCTAGCATGATATAGGACGCCTTGAAGTTATAAGACGCAGCGAAGAACGCTCTAGCATGCGGAGAAGCATCCTCGAAATGAGAGTCGAGAAAATACATATGTATGTGCTTAATAGTCGAATACAAGAAAGTTGCAGCGTTAGCCTGTTCTAACATAACATAACAAAATGACTCACCATCAGGTGCTGATCAAATATTAAAATGAAATACCGTATTTCATCACGTTTGAATAAAAAGTACCTATATATAAAAAAAATCTAGCCAAAAACATCACATGCGATACCGACGCGCAAGTCTCTACGATAGCATTGCGATGTTAAATTTATAAATCTCTGTGGTGTAATAACAGTGAAAAATGATAGACGGTTTCCCATGTCCTGAGAAAAACAAAACGCGGGCGCGTTGCCAGTTGTGTGGATCTAGGTCGGTATAAAATCTCGCGATTGCATATTTACATTCATTTGATTACATTCCGTCGCGTGATCGGCGATCGGGGAGCCCTTGACAACAGTGTAACAGGATTCGTTCGTGTAATGGAAGCGGTAACGGGCGTGCAGCTTGCGTGCTTTAATGTGCGACCAGTCCAGCAGATAAATGTTTATACATATATATCACATCTACATCCAGCTTCAAATGGGACTATCATACATCTGCGCTTTGTGTCAATACAATTAAGTTGAAGGACCTACGAGTATATTACAGCTGTTCAAGCAAATATATTTTTGTCCCATGCCATATTGTCCCATATTTTGTAGCCATGTTAAAAAATCAGCAAGGTTAAAATTTGTTTAATTTTTTATTTATTTATTGCTACGGTTTAGATGGTTACATAGAAGCTTTGAAGTGATTTTTAAAATTATATTTGTATTTATTTGTTTATCGTGTGCAAGCTGTGCTAATGACGTATTATTGAGTCTAAGTTAACGCTTACTTTAAATACCGGAGATATATTTTTCATTCGTACTTGGGAGTGGGACGGAAACAGCAAGTACAAATTACTTTCTTGATTATTATAACAAAACTATTCATATGGTCACCACCATTTAGAGCTGGTTTCGATCGGGCCCATGTAATTGAGCTTAAATTTAGTTATATTTACCACTAAATAAATAAAATATTTATAGTATTATATTTAATGTCCGTATACAAACTTCAAATGTTTTCAAGTTACAAACTTTCCCATAAGACCCGTACTTGTTTCTCTATGCTATGGCTTCTAACAAACGTGAAAAGTACTGTAAACATTATTATTCATAGTATATATGGACCAAATAGTGTATACGTTACTATAGATCCAACGTTCCTGATCTTAGAAGACCATGTTCAAACCGTATATTTTTCTGTCCTATTCCACTTAGGCTTAATCAAAACCCAATTGATTTATTCAATATGTATACTACGTCTTTCCTATTTTAGATTCATTCAACACAAGCCTCATGCATATAATGAAAATTCCATGAATATTTAGGGTCTATAGGTTCAACCTTGGAATTTATTTATCTTTATTTTTATTCAGCCACGTTGTTCTTGGCTTGTTTCGTTAAATCCAGAAGGTTAAGAAAACATTACACATTCTGACAGCTTATCTATCAGTTATTTTGACACGTACCTAAATGTTAATATTATGTTCTAAATTTACTCGACAGAAAAAGGCCAATTAATAAGAGTAATGAATGTAATGTATATAAATAAATGTATATATGTGTATAATAAGTAACCGATTACTTCTGACCTCTCTCCGTGTTATTTGTAGAGGCGTTTGTAAAAGATGTCCAATTATGAACAAGAATGAGAAAATCATTCGTAGGCACAATATCATAAGTTCTCTCTTACCTTTCTCTCCTTTTTCGTGCGAGCTAAGAGTTTCACTTGGATACGTTATTGTGGATAAAGTTACAGAAAGCAGTGCTTATACGCTCACTTCATCAACATTATCATAATAACTTCTTCATATTTATATATCAATACATATGTAGTTTCACTTATGACTTTTCTTAAACTAAACTATTTGGTATACCTTGCATATTTATGTCTCCGCTCATTGCCACATACGAAATTCTGTTTAATGGTTATATTGTTATTGCACTAAGAACTCACTTTCGAGTTCAATATTCTTATAAAATATTACCAAATTAATTCCACTAAGACAAACTTGCGAATTGGAATAGTAAGGGTGTCTATTTTTATCGTTCATAGATAGGTAGTTTATTTCAATCTGGTATGCTCACTAAAACGTTTTTAAATTCTGTTATATTTATTATTCGTCTACTTCATAGGTTTGAATAATTATATGAACTTTTTTGTTCCTATTCTGTGGTTACTATAATAGTAATTATTTATTTGCCAAATTATATACATAGTATATAGTTTATTCTCTGATTTTAACTCTTCGGCCTATGCGTTATTACAAGTACATATTATTCATATACAAAAATAGGAATTTGTATAATACTGTCATAGATTATAATAATATCAAGTAGAATTCTAAATCATTCCATATATAAGATCTGGCATTTAAAAGATATAAATTTATATATCAGTAAGACCTAAGTTATACCAACAAATACATTTATAAGTATCCTGTTTTTTGTCAACCCCTTCCCGCGTTGAACAAGATTTATTTTGTTCATTTTTAAACAATCCATTAGCAAGGAAACAGTGTGTACATTTTCGACCTGCCTTGGCGCACGGGCATTTTGCCAAGCACGAAAAATACACATAATTATAAAATATATAGCGGCTAATACGACTACATTGTTTTTATATTTGTTAAGATTACCCATTATTTTTATTTATTTCTGTTTATGTAGTTTACATTTTTAAGAAAGCTTTATGTTGCTAACTGTGTAGCTAGACGACAGAATTCGAAAAATTGCAGGTAATTGCGATTAAAAATCTTCATATACACGTTATCCCTTCTAAGTTTTATCATGCGGCATTGTAACAGGAATAGTAATTATTTTCGTCATTTTCTATACTGTCTTTGTTATTTTTGCATATGTATTTTAAGGATGATTTCCTTTAAATTTTATACTAACTGGAAAATAATACCTAGGAAAATTATTATCACGTCATGTACCTACTGAGCTTATTTTATTTGAACCTTTTAATGTTTTTTATCAATTATTATTTTTTACAACCAAAAACGACATTCTATGCGTCTAAGAATACTTAGATATAATAGCTTCGTATAACTTAAATGATACACAAAAGGTAAATCAAGTAAATTTAATGATAAGTATTATCATTTATTATTATTATTGAATCCTACCACTTTAGCATACAATTTTATAAATGTACACCTACTCCACCCTATCAATCTCCATTTGACATATATACGAACGTTCAAAAGCGAACCGTAGAAACGTAACGTGAAGAAATGCGTGTAGCTAATAAAAGTAAAACAAAACATTGGAGCCAGTGTGTAGCTCAGCATACGTGATTATATAACATACTTAAGTGACACACAGAAATAAATGAGTTGCTTGTCTAAAAAGCGGAATGAGAGGCGAACGGCCTGCCGACTCATTAGTTTTTTATGTAGCCGTAAGCGTTAAAATATATAAACATGCACTGCAAATGCTGAATGTTTAGTTTTGTGCACGCGCGCTCATATTACTACTTGTATTGCTATGTGCATACCAAGTTTGTATTAGACGACCGGAATGTGCCGCGTTGGCGAATGAGAAAAGACCGCTTAAATATCACATTAGACTATCGATCCATCCAAGAATTTCCACGTAATGCCTATCAGTTTCGAGACTTGTATTATTTCGAATTCATATTGTGTGTATGATATTACGGTTGTTACATTTGCTGTTTAAATTTAAGTATATTGCCCTTTTTATAAAATATTTTTTCATATACCATTTCGCGTCTTGAAATCTTCGTATTAGAGTTATTGCTAACGGAAAAAAAAATATTATTCTTTTATTAGTAGGTAATGACTTTTATACAGGTGTATACATAAGTCAAATAAATGAAGAAATTATAAATTTAAACATATACAAAATGCTAACTTGAATAAAGGTCAATTTAAATATATTTAACAACTAAGAAATTGACTTTTGCTCTTTTTGCATAAAATTCAACAAACAACACGTTTGTAAGTCAGCATACCTAAATATAAAAAGAATTTTTATTTATTAAAACGCCTTCTGGCATTCCGTTCCGCATCAATTAGTGCTTGTGTCAAAAGATAAGATATAGGTTTTTTTTGAATAACATATGCAACTTTCTTTTTCTAAATGCTATATAAATGATAATATGTTATTTATGATCCTATGAAACATTATACGTCAGATACATAATTTTACATGATGCAATATTTATTTTTAGAAATCGAAATCTTTTACTCAGTAAACTCGATAGTTAGATCGTCTCTCTGGACGCTAGAAGAGTAAGGATTTTTGACATTTCTGGCGTTCCCAAGCGCGCCCAGTTTATTCAGAGGGGAGCGTGATATACAATGTCGATAAAAAACAGTAAATAAATTACTTTAAAAAAGTATTTTGAGTTTGGTAGTCACTGAATTTTCATCATTTTGAGCCTCCTTGAGTGACGGGTTGTGCGTCGCCCGTCACGTGGTGGGTTCAGCCCAGTAGAAGAGCCCATTGCGCGTGTGGCGCGGGCGTCGCCGGCCGGGTTG
>DVPR01000036.1:0-20557 GCA_018239345.1 Oxynetra stangelandi
CCCGACCTATTTGGTCAAGATAGGAGAGCCTTGGCCTCCCTCGACACCTACGTCCATCAACACTCGCGTTGTATATCGGCTTCGTCATTCTTTCATCATCCATTCTCTCTAGATGCCCGTACCATCGAAGCTATACAATAGTTTATATCACAGTAATAATGTAAAAATATTCATATGTTAATTCGGAGTACGTTTTATGCATTGCATTACGTTGAATGGTAAAGCACCGTGTACCATTTACAGTTCCCAGTTGAAATAACCGGCCGTAAAAGCCCTTTTTTCCGTCAACATTTTATATTTGCCCGTTCGGCCCGCACGTATTGTATAAGTATACAAAACAAACGTACCTATGTACCTTCATGCTTATGAATGTATGAGTTGAAATTATATCAACGCTTCCATTTTACAAGTTTTATTATTAAATTGTCTTTATTCTTCAGTTCAATTCCTTAATTAAGACTAATT
This sequence comes from Oxynetra stangelandi, assembly GCA_018239345.1. Classification (NCBI taxonomy): domain Eukaryota; kingdom Metazoa; phylum Arthropoda; class Insecta; order Lepidoptera; family Hesperiidae; genus Oxynetra; species Oxynetra stangelandi. The sequence goes on from DVPR01000036.1 coordinate 466, forward strand.
GAACTTAAATTATGCATTTATTCATTTGTTTCTGTACTACCAACGTCCTCGATTTCGTAAGTGTGAACTTATAGATGCCTACCCTAGTAAGCAATGTATTGTTAACTACGGTATGAAGTAGCGCTGATGTGCCCATGATATTATTGGGATGTTTTCTTTATTGTCAATACTGATAACTTGCTTTGATTTTTTTATGTTCTCGCGATCGGGTAAGAAGTTTAGCTAATGGAGAAAAACATCGGTGTTTTGAATAATATTCTTAATTTTTCCATTTTTCATTTTGTTAGTCATATGGATACTTATTATTTTTCTCTTATCTAGTGCACTGCGGCATCATTTAAAAAATGTTTATTGCATTAGGACTCCAGTCATTTTCAGCTTTGCTGTAATATGTTAGTCGATTTTGAGAACTCTGTTAACAATAGCTTCCCTATTCAACCGTTTTATTAGTGTTATTCCATCTCACAAACGCACCCAACTTTACAATTCAGAGTTGTACGTCAGGAGTTGAACGCCAGACCTTCGACGAGGTTGAAATCTAAACTAGCCTAAGACTGCATTAACTGTAACTCTAATGCTAGAATATTGACTAAGTGCAACGGCCTACGTGAGCGATGCACATTACGTTTAAGGTGCTTAGTTTTAATATCACCATTCGCGGTAGGATTTACGTATAATTATGAAAGCTGAATTTATTTATTAGGCTCGAAATGAAAACAGGTTGAATTTTTTTTGATTAAAAATATTATAATTTTAACAATTTATTGCCTATATGTGCCCGTTAACATATTATCAAACTGTGAAGTGAATATCATGATCACATGGTATATATCATATACATATGTGTAAATATCAAGGGATTATCCATTCAGGAGGAGGCAATGAAAGACCCACATACAATGATCTGTTTTAGATATTAGAACCTTAAGCGATTTATTCATTTACTTCCCCATCTTTCCGCTCTGTGGACCAGGAGACTCGTAATTTATAGCCACTGCTTACACGTACCTTTGCGGCAAAGATAGACTCGCGAATTCTAACCGAACTCGAAGGTGAATAAGAATAAAAAGAAGGGAAAACAATTGCAAGCGCAGTGATTTATACTATTTCTTGAAATCAATATCTAAGTTTTAATCCCTGCATATCAATCTCAAGCTACTAGGAATTCATAGCCGATATCAGAATGATTTTTGCAATTGGCTTTTGATTGCTATATAAGGACTTCACGCTCTGTACATTTTTTCTTTATTTTGTACTTAAAACATACTTTTTCATTGAATGGCAATGTGGAAGTGGAATTAATATTAAAATAATTTATACCCCACAAAATTATCGTAAATCATTGGTGTTTTTATTTTCACATCTCATTTTTCCATCTGGGGAATAAAATCTAAACAATATTTCCGTTTACCAAAACCTTATAACCCAGCTCTCGGGGTTCTTGGACGGGAAGAGGTATTTTTTTAAATAAATTCGTTGTCTATTTTTAGAAAACTCTATTGTAGGTGGTGTTTCATATCTCCGGAACAAAATCCCGACTACGTGCCTTCGTATAATCACGCGGATAAAAGAGGCGTGCTCATCTCACTCGCTACAAGTTTATTCACTAAGAATTTATGCAATATCTATTCATTATATCACTATGATAGATATAAGTTTTTTAATCTCTCCATTTAGTTTTGAGTGAAGATTTTATTAAGGTGTACCTATGTGTCGAGTTATTGTGCGTAGGATGTCGTGTGTCGTTGTTTACCGTGTTGTGTTTAAACTGTGATAGATAGACATACATACAGACAAGCATTTCGAATTAAATATTTCAAGCAGAAACGCATCGGTGAACGATATTAAGAACGTCTTTGGAATTGATTACCGACATCATTTGAATGGAATTATTGTTTATTTTTTCTTTTTTTTTTCAAGGTATATATTAAAATTAAACTGTCAACGAAAAGTGTTGACATAAGATATATTTAAAAATTAAATGGTAGTTTTTAATAAGTTAAGATTTTTAGTGCTAATAATATTTTAATTGCAAACTGAATAACCGATTGGTGATTTTTTTAATTAATGCCATGAAATACGAGTACCTACATCATATGATGGAGATTACATACGACAATAAAAACATAAAAGTATTAGTCAATTCTATCGTAGTCAATTTGAACAATTATAGCAAAATTTTACATATTCCCACGTAACAAAACATTCAGAATGTGAATATGTTTATAAGTCATACAGTATGCTAAGTTGAGGAATCATGACAAGGCATTAATCCCGATTATCATGACAGGGGTTGTAAGCCAGTGGGAGCTTAGCACGAGAGGTTCTCTGCGAATTAATTAAGCATATATTATCGTAATTGACGCGCAAGTATTGAAGCGACGCGACTTTTTAATTAGACGATAAATACACTAATCCATTTTAGTTTATGAACTCGTAAATAAATTAACATATTGATGTTACATAAAAATACTGTAATAATAAAATTCATTTATCTATATTAACGTCTCACTGAAAGACACGGATCTCCTTTCATAATACATCTCGTATCTTTTATATATGCATTGTCTATGTATTTATTGTATTAATATTATATATTAATATATCTATATAAAATATGTATATGTGTATAGCGCTGTATATTTATTACAAGTAGTTATATGCAGTATTATTAAGAATGCACCTACCACATGATTTCACCATCAACCAGGGTTGACTGTTAGATAATGCCATTATGAATTGAGTACGCCCTTGTATCATTTAGCTTAAGGTATTACATAAGAATAAATAAATAAATATGCACAAAATAGATTTTATATTGATGTATGGGGTTGTAGGACTGTAAATATATGGAGTTCCCCAAATACGTTCCCCCGCATACCTTATGGCAATGTATTATACATCGTTCGACAGCGGATAGCATCGTTATGTCTCAATGAATCCCGGATCAATCAGCTGTTGTCGGTGCGGTTGCGGTCGCCGAGTTTAAACGTCCACAATTTTTGTTACTAATATTGTTTACATTTTTTATAATTAAAACATTGTTCAACTCTCCTTAAAAAATCACGAAACCTCATTCGTTATATAAATCTAAAGAGTATCTAAAATTATTTTGTTTATTTACTTTTTAATCGGAATAAGTACTGATGTTTGTCTATTTAGGTATAATATCTTTATGTAGAAATAAAACTTTACTATTTCACAGTAATTACAAAATATCTTATAATATAATATAGTTGAACGAGCAGACAAGATAACTACTATCTTGTTGCGATAAAAAATAATATCTTGGTACAGTCGTTTTATGAAATTCTTTAGCAAAAATTAATTGGATTTAAAACGGTACTTTTGAAGCTACGTATTAATTCATTAATGTTACAAAATCACGGTAATATGCGCGCACCCTCGTCAAAGCGTTACAAAAGCAGAATGAAACTATTCTCATAAAAACATTCCATTTGCTTGTTTGTTTGACAAAACAGCGGGCAATTAGAGAAATTCCTGAGTCCTGTTTATGTAATATATACTGATTTTACAATCTCAAAATGATAAGCAAAGCACTGACAATTTGATTACAAATCAGAAATTGTTCTGACTAACAAAATCTAGTTTTTATATTTTAATCTTACGGTAGGTATGCTCAAATAAATATATCTGTTCGTAAGAATAATATTAAGTGCTCCTGGATTTACAACAATAAAAAATGCGTTATTTTCCGTAACACTTGAGAGAAGCTACACATTTATCATGGTGTTCGTTAAACGCGGACGGTATATCTCATGAGTACATCTTTAGACGTACTTTAGTTTGGAGATGTCTGCGCGCTCGCGGAACCACACTCGGGCGTAGTAAGGCGTTCCTCTGATGGGTATATGCGCGCTAATGTTTATTGTAAAGGCAACAAACAACCTCCAATCAAACTAACGCCCGACCGCCATTTGTTCCGGCCCAAGAAATATCGTGTTCCTTAACGGAACTATGTATGCAGAAGAATAATTGCTAGCGTAGAAAGAAGCAACATATTTTACAGGAAAAGCGTAGAAAGAGGTGCTTCGTGTTGAGAGCCAGAACACAACAGGTTAAGAAATATAGTCAATTTACAGGCGAACTATAGACTATGTACTATTGTTAATTTTGAATGTGCACTGAACTTACTTTTTGCAGCTTTTTTATTCCCATGTTATCACTGTACACCGAGACGAAGTAATTAGTCCATTATGCAATACGATTATTTGAATCGCACTGCTCGATTAACGCTCAGTTTAATTAAATATGAAATGGACGAAATAAATCAAAATATCCAACAAAATTAAACGTAAGCTTAAGCTGGATGTCACAAAGTTTCCGTGCGGTTGCCACTCGGTTGTAGAGTCGGGGCGGAAGTTCAATCGCACTTTAAACGAGTTAATCCTCTTTTAATAAGTGTTGATGCTCGCCTCACTGCGTTCGCGAATCTCATTTCGTCGGCTAACTCGATGAGTTCTCGACTTATTACTTTTTAAAATAACTTTATCTTAGCAACTGAGTACTGGCCCCCGCCCCCCATACTTATGTAACAATTAACATTTGTGCGTTTAATAAGAATATTATAGAAGTATGCATTGTACTGAATGATTATATTAGCCTCATTTATATTTATGGGTAATTGCACAAGTTTAAAGTTAATGACCAGTATTATGGATATAATTAATATATGTAGATGTATTTGCTCTTGATGTATAGGTTTATGACGTTTTTACAATTTTTACATTTGAATTAGAAACAAATTTGGTATTAAAAACAAACGCGTGCTACATTTGTGTATAAATTAAATATATATATATATATATATATATATATATATATATATGTATATATATAAATCTCTTGTGTACAAAATATCAAAATATATTTTTCTTATATCGTGTGAAGAAAACATAGGCGATTGAGTTAATTTTCAGTGAATCGTTTTTACGGTTTCCTCACTTGCCGTTCCGGTTTATTTTACCCGACGGTATCATTTCTAGGAAATTGTTTCCGGGAATTTTTCGGGAGACGTAGCATGAAGCCACAATAAAATCAACTGCGTGAACACGAGCCTGCCATACATTATTGTGTACGTATCACAACTATTACATCTTACAAGTTAATATAAATTTTATTAGTTTCAGGCATTGAGCGTGATCGTTTTAATCAAATTAATTTAGAAAAATGTACAATGGAGTTTTACAATTAACCACCGTCCTTTTAACACTCTTAACTAATATAAATAGATCAGTATCCACTATTGGTATTTGAACTAGCTAATTAGCAATGTTCTGTATAACCGAAAGTATTAAGAGCACCTCGCGTGACATTACCCGCGACCTTCATATCTGTCAAATAACAATGTGTTATATGATCCGTATGTGATCGAAACATAAAAAAAGGAAATAAGGAATTTTGTGTCGCCCTTGAGGCGTCAAATCCATTCGCGCCGGACTCTGGTTATTTTTATTGGCCATGAAACCGCATATGTTTCAAGCTTTACTTCATTATTTTTTTTACCAGTCAAGGGCTTATTCTTAAACGTATTGAGAATTACATTATACCTACACAATAATATGTATAACCATTCATAATTTTCAATTTAAAATATTGCAATTCTTATTTATCGAATAATCAAATTCGTCATTCGTTATTCGTCGTTTTATCGAATCGAGTAAATTAGTTTTTGAAATTTCATTATTTACTTTCGAGTACTGTATTATATTATCAAAAAATAGTATTTTCAGTGATACTGTAAGCGGCGGCGACGGGCGAAATCATTTCCGTTACGTCAATCACATGTCGCGTCTGTCTGTCCGGGGTCCGCTCCTATACTAATGAGTTTGTAAACTGCTTATGCCCCAGCTTGACTGACCTTACGCACTAATTGTTTTCACCTCTTGTTTCCTTGTTTAACATACCTACTTAATTAAAAAATGACCCATAAACATCCTTACAACTAAAACACTAGTATAAGAAAACTCAATAAAACAAAGTGAAAATGTCTGACAGCAATTAGTTCCAAAAGTGACATGAGACGGCCCGTCTTATTTTCAGGTCAGTGAAGGCGCAATTTTATCGGTGCTAAGTTTAAAGGCAACTTGGAAAGCTGTCGCGGCTGACCGCTAGCGGGGCCAAGTCGGAAGCATTAAGGTTCCATCAGCGGCCATATTTTCCGGCGCGCGGTGAATTTTCTCGGAGGCCGGCGCCTGTCCGGCTACTCGACACGCCTTTGCACTCAGACACTGGCCAAGGATGGAGTGAGATTGTGTACCCTAGCGCCTCTTCGCCAATAATACCAAACAGTTTTAAGAAAACCTAACACAAAGAAATCGTTTTCAATTGCAATTGAATAAGTGTGAATTTTTACAAAAACCTAACTGTCTCACTTTTGATTTATAAAATGTTTGTATTGTAAACATTATGAGCAGTATAAACTCTTTAACGTAAATAAAAGGGAGGCCAACATCGTGACTAGCGTACAACGTTAGTGGGAAAAGTTCACAAAATCCGTTGGACAGTTTGTCCGCGGAACATATCCTCGAGTGGTTTTACCCGAGATACTTTCGAATAAAAGCTTAGCGGTTGTTATATGCTTCGAACATATTTTTAACTAAGAACATATTCTCGAACAATATTTTATCACCTATCAAAACTTAGATAACAGTGTTCGCGGTTACGGAAACTTTCGTTTTAACTGTTAGGCAATTTTAATACAAAACCATGCTCGTAATATAAAACCTACTAAAGTGCTTAACATATAATATTACTACATTTATTTATCAGGCTTTTCAGATATTGGTGTCAACGCATCCGTGAGTGACGTCAGATAAACGATGCTTAAATATGTCTTATACAAAGTAATCTCCACGATCGTTTACAATTTATGTAATGTGAAAAAGGTGTTCGTAATCGCCAGAAGAGTCTTTGAGTGAGTGATGATAAGAGTTCAATAGCATCACGTGTGATTTTGACATCATGAGAGATGAAATGCGTGGGAAAGAGCAAGGGTTTTGTCGAGGGTTGAATCATAAATATATCTCTGGTTTATTCATTCATACGTATTTAAGACGTACTATAGATATTTATTTTCCAAAGCTCGTATATTCAGTTAATAAAAATCTGTATGAAAAGGACTGAATATCGATCTATGAGAGAAAAACGTGTGGTTCAGTCGTTTAGGACTACGTAATATCAATACGGACAACGATAGCTGAAACGGCCCGCCGAAACATAAAATAACTAATAAAAATTTCTTTACCAATCACCCACTCAAGTCAAGTCAAGTCGAACGCGTCGCTTTTGTCAAATTTACAGATCGTTTCTAAACTACTATCGCAGATTTTTTCGCAAGTTCAATTTCAATTCACATGTTCAATAATTATCAAGTTAATGCGAACAGGACTATACAACTGGAAGTGTTATCAATCAATTATTGTTGTTAATATTCGATGTTAATACGAATACTAATTATTCAATTTTCATTTTTAATATTGACTGATGGACTAGGGTGTTAGTAACGTTCGTTTATTTAGTCTAGTCTAATTAGTATTTATTAGTGTTAAGTATTTCTAGGTTGGTCATCAATGCCATACTACGTTTGGGGATAGAGATTTATTACACCTTTATTACACCAATCTACCGACCGGCACTCGGACCTTTCAGATCGAAATAAATATTGTTTTAATGACCATTGCTTCTTGGAAAAGACATATGTAGCAGTTATACCTCTTCGGGCGTACCTTATACGGTTTACCACCCTGCTATCACGTGGCTGATCCTATCTGAATGCAGGTATCACTGTTCGTTGTCCACCACGAGTACGTTCATGTTTGAATAATTATTTAAATAAGAGTACATACAGGATATGGTGATAAATTTTGTTTATTTAAATAAAAAAAAGAGAGTGAACAAAAAAACAACGTACAAGTTCGTGTAGGTCTCAGTGAAATGACACCTCGGGGCATCCTTGACGGCGGGCAAATGCTCCGTGAAATTGAAACGGAGTTTGGGTCATAGCTCCTGGAATATCCACGTCATATTATTATACTTTCGTTTTATATTTTAAGTTAGGTGTTATACCATCTTTATATGGTATCATTAAGATTGCTGATATGGACATACTTTTAATAACACATACATACATACCTACCTACATATGAACATGCCGAGTCATTTTTCGTCAGCTTTTCATGAACATTGTGAATATTTTTTGCAGTTACGGGAATTGACGTACTGTAAATTCCACCCATATTGTTTGGTAATAAGAAGTGTTGGCAAATTACAATTAACACTGCAATCGCTAACGATCTCATACTTAAGATATCCATACTCTTATTTGTTGAAACTTTTTGACAATACCTTACTAGCTATAGCGCGGCTCATATAGTTTAACACTTCAGAGAACTTTCAAAAACGGTCAATTATTAAATGAACGATACACTATATGAAGATGCTTTTCAATACGACTACGAAATCCTAAGGTCGATGCAATATGTCCACGATCTATCAGAATCAGAGGGTCCTTCTCCCGTCACTGTATGATCGATGTGCGGAAATGAACGCGATATTTTCTAAGAGCATATGATATTATCGAGGAGTGGTACTTCATCAATGTATCATGATGGTATCGATATGACTGCGATTGGATCCGATATCACAACTGTAAATGGATCTATTATGAACGGTATAATTTATCAATAATAAATAAAATACTACTACAGCGATACTACAGTTGTGTATATATTAGGAATTTACTTAGGATTGTTAAAAAAAATATATATATATATGAAAACATTCATAGCCGTCTGTGTACTCGTTGTTGCAATGTAGGTAGTATCAGATAATTCCTGTTTGCGCACTCAGCCTCCAAGAATAATTTATGATGAAAAGGATTTTAAAACACGTATCGCGCGAACTCTTGGATAAATGTGTTTTAAGAATACGTGGGATGGGAACCAACAGATGATCTTATTCGGGGCGAGAAAACCGATAATTTATCTCGGATTGTTAGAATGTCTCATTTCTCTGAATTATATTATTTCTTTTGTGGAAAAAATTGAGTTTTCTTGTTTTGTTATGTGTCTTTTAATTCAATATGATTACAATCATGAGCATTATTATCGCGGTTCTCCTCTCAGAATGAAAACGGTTAACGCCATGGTCTAGCACCCTCGCCAATAACATGCGACTTTCAAAGAGTCAGTATTTATTTTAAGCTTATTAACTTTTTAAATATGTTTGTAAACGTGAGAGCATCGACGAAGAAGAATTTAATATTGGCAGAAGAGTGAGTTATTATTTACTCGTTTTCATCGCCTTTCGTGGTTCAATCAGTTCCATTCAAGAGCCATCTCACAGTTATTGTATTTGCTGAAGGCTCTGCGGCTCATGTATGTACGTAATCGCAACCAGTCTGGAATAACATCGACCGATAGCGGAGAATAAAAAGGTTCTATATTTTTGAAGGCTATATTTCATTGCGATTACTTTGAAAGCTAACAAATATGAACATGTCGTATAACTTAGTGAGGGATTGTCCTCGACAGAGGACGCCAGTGTTACATACTGAAATATCACTATTGAATTGCAGTTTGAGAATAAACTTTTACAATTTACTCTGGTTTCTGTCCCTTTCTCCCTTTCTGTGTGAATTGTCGTTCTGAAAAGGTAAAATTATAAACTCAAGTCTGCGCGCCGGAACTGCGTTCTTCAATAAGCACGTGTTTTCCCGAAATGCTACTAACCTTTTGTATTACAATATTCTAATGTCGACTCGAATAATGGAGTGGAACTATTTATGGCTTCACAGCGTTTGAAACGTTAAAAAATTTTTTTTTCAATCAAATGCCCATGGCTTGTCGTAAGGCGGGATTTCCAAGAATATTGTACGTAATCAAAGCGTGTATCGGCCGATGACGGCATTGCTCGACATAGAAAATTAAAACAAAATTTTCTATTATTACAAGATTTTAGTGGAGATATCAATGATGAATTTTAAATAACTTAACATTATTCGGGCAATAACCTTTTCTTATTTTTAGATCTTTACAAAACTACATAAATGATCATTAAATAAGCGCGCTTACGACAGATTTTGTTAAACAGAAAAAAGGTTACCGTTGCTTCATTGCATTTCAAATAACATTATTTAAAGACGAACAAATCTTAAATATGCTATCAGAACTTTCTGCAGTGTATTGTTCTGTGTAGCTACAACTTCATTTGCGTCCCAGATTTCGTATGCAAGTATTCGTAGATAGCGTCAAAACAAGTTTATGGATGTAAAGAGTTGTGCTCTAAATTTCAACCACGATTTTGTTTACTATAGTAATTATCGTCAACTTAGTACATTATAAATTTCTTACAAAAGTAGAGCGCAGTGAATGTCGTTTTGAATAGTACATTCGATATAAAAACTTTTCAATAGGGCTTCTAATAATAATGTATACACATATGTATGTATGCGGGCCTATTTATTACTTATGGCCTTTTAGTTTTAGTCCTTTCTAGCTTCACTTCTTTTTATATTCCCTTTGTATATTCACTTGGTGTATCTATAAGGGCATTTAAATCACTGTGGTATCGATTCTGATCTTATTTATTCCTTGAAAAGCCCCCTCCAACTGTCAATGTAGGAAAAATGTATCACAAAATGCAACGAAGCATGCAAAAAATACTTCGGCCTGAATCAGTTCATGTCTTGGAGGATTTAGTTTAGCGAGGGAGCAACAGCCAGGTCGCTCTTCGCACATAAATTGTTGAGACTGTCCGCTGCGGCGTTAGACTAACTACCGTCATTTATTTGCACTCGCTCTGATTACACAGCCACAAACATCGGGCTACAATTGTCTAAATTTATCGGTATGGCGTAGATAGAACAGGTAAATCTACATATTAGTTGTCAAATCGAAAGAGAATATTTAAAATGTAAAATGGACCCCTTAGTTTACTTTACAAATTTTATTTGTCATGTTAATCAAGTAAGGTCGCGTAATGTAGCTATGAATGAACACGATGTATTATTCACCTAATTATACAGGTACTCCTTAGTCAAACACGCTAATTAAAATTAAGTGTTTTGTTAATATACAAAGCGAGAAACAAATTAATAAGTTAATTATAAACACGTATGTATAAACCAGAATATTCGTTTACGTTATATGTGGCAAAGTTGACCTTTCGTATTCGCACGTGCAAACAGCGCGCGTCGGCGGGTTGACTCAGCTCTTGATGTCCCGTGTTCTGAATGCATGGCCACTATCCCGTGCCGTTTGTCAACTCACTTCGCTTTAAGTAAGTACGAGTCGGAGCCAGATTAGATTTAATAAATTAACACACCAAGCGTACGCGATGCCAGATCGTTTTATAAAATTTCTTAGAATTTTACTATTGCACGGAGAGATCGTGGTGCGATTTTCTGTATTAGACGTTTTCATTGTTAGGGGATGATTATGAGTTGTTCTCTATTGGTGCACTGCAAACTGTTTGGGCCGTAAAACGTTGGTAGGTGACTACTAAATTAGATTTGTAAGATACTGACTGTATATAGAAAGTAACAAAGCATTGCGGTCGCTTTCCTGTACAAGATACATGGCCAAGACATCTCCTTGTGCATGCTCCGCCGCAGCTCTCGTGTGACATCTGTTGGCTAGGCTGTCACGGTCACCTTATCGAGACTAAGTTAAGGTAAATTCGGGCAAGAGTAGCAATAGTAGAAATTACTTGTATGAGTTTAAATATATATATATGTATATATATAAAAATACTATAACATGATAGTATTATATAAACTATTACAATTAGCGGGACGTTATTACGGACGGGATGGACGGGATTACGTTGTTTCGCCAAATAATTAAATTCTATTATATTATTTTCCCACTTAATAGTATAAAGTATTAACACATTTAAATGCATGTATACACAAACGTACAAGCTGAATTTATACGTATCAAAGTCGCCCTTATTTATATTAAAACATAAACGACGACGTGTAATCGCAATTTTTGTACGTTTACCAAACCTAAAGGAATGCGGGGCGCGGAGCGAGCGTACGTCTTCCTGAGTTCCGGAGCACAGATAAACCGTTTCCCCTTCCTGCCCCTTGCCGAGCGAGGATGGACAAAAGACACAATACAACGACACAACTACACTTATATCGTTTTATTTCATGCGATGCGTGTAATAGCTTCAAACTGTTTTGTATATCTGTCACTACCGATTTCATACAAATTATTTAGTACTATAATGATTAATTTACTAAATGAAGGAGCGGGTAACTATATTAGTTAGAATATATCGGATCGGATTTTTTATAGGTTACTGCTTCGTACAAATTAAATAGTTTAAATCGCAGTATACTGTTAACAACATAGAAACAAACAGTTTCTTCTAATATAAGAATTATTTATAAAATTTCGTCTATTAAAAAGTTCGCTTCGTTAGGCAATCTGCTAACAAAACTAATTTACAACAATTTCAACATTTTCATCGTTTTAACCTTATCTCACATGCGAGTAATATTCGAATAAACAGTCACAATACAAAACTCAACTTAATTATTGGGTCCGCATGTACCCTCTTCATTATGAGACCAATGAGCTAAAGCGTAGAACTCGAAGCAATAACTAAAACTAAACGTGTTTGTAACAAGTTGTTTGTTTTGTTATCAGCGCGCACCAAGTGTTCCCGCGCACACTCGCCCCAAACTTACCCTCGCTTCTAATGGAACTTTAGGTGAGGTGAACAAGTTTGTCCTTCAATTTCGTAACAAATTTAATGTATCCTTCCTTATCAGTAGTGGTGAATTTGTCCGTAATTGAAATGTATGGACAGGATCGATACGGCGTGCGGCTCGAGTTGTACAAATGTGTGCGAGTGTGGAAAGTAAATCAGCTAAAACAAATGTACCGCATCAGTCAGCGGCCGGTGGGCAGCTCGGCCGTCGTTAGCGGTCGAGACCTGCTGCCATAAATCTCCGCGCCGCCTTGAGGACGGCGGGGACACAACTGGTCACTGATAGGTTTTGTTTTAAATTACCATGTTTTAACCCTTTATTCATGACATTAAATTTATTATACTCACGCATAAATGGCACAAGGAAGGATCGTTTTTATATTTTGTTACTACGATTCATTAATTCATCAGCAAATACTGCATACGATAATCGTATCTATGAGATGAGTATGTGTATGAAAGTATTTTTTCGTGCATACTGATTAAAAAGCTAGCATCGGTTATTATGAAAGTAACATTTAAAAACCATTTTTTTTTTGTTTGGAAACCCGGCCATTCTGTTTCGCAAATCGACAATACGAGTGGTCTTTGTTGTCCGTGATACTCGTGTCCGCTCCCCCATATTGCGCGCATATCATACGCTAACCAGACATTTCCTATTTCCTCTCTGATTGCTGTGCGGTTGCTGCATACGGGTTTTCATTGCCCGATTTTTTTTTGCCGATGTTAAACGATTTCTAATGAGAAATAATACGCTTCTGTTGCGAGAGAAATAAAATGTTACATTTTTATTTAACGGTAAATTTATATGTTTTATAAAATAGAATCACGTTATGTTTTTAGCATAAAAACTTTATGAAACATCGTAAATATTCAACGGCTGTGAAACTGAAGATTTTTGCATACATAGGAATACTATAAGGTTGAATATTAAATTATTTTATATACATATAAGCGGTGTCTGCAGCGCGCGGCAGTAAAGCCCCACAATAGGACGTATGGCACTCACTAATCATACTTTGCTTTCTGTTTTATTTCGTATTTCCATTACCGTATTTCAAAACGTATTGACATATGAGACATTTTTACGAGTCATACTCCTCGGCTCACAATACTCTACGTTCAGGCACCTTTTTTTTTGCGTATTGTACAAAAGTTTTCAACTATTTTTTATGTATATAAGTACCTTTATGCTATAGAAGGAAATAATAAAGCATCTCATAAGCCTGATGCTACGTATATACTCGTATGTATATAAAAATCTTATAAATACCTGCATTATATAGTACCTACGCAAAATAATTTATTTGTCAATCGTGGGGCCTATTTTAGAAATGCCTTACATCTAAGCGTGCAAGCTGACAGCGCTCACAGCGTTTCAAATCCACTACTTATATTTTGCTTTATATTTTTTTACTTCGAATCCAAAACTTATGTTATATATTTTTTTTTACTTGAAATTCAATATTTATATTTTTCTTAGTATTTTTTAACTTCAAATCCGATATTTATATTTTACTTTATGTTTTGAACTTCAAATCCAATACTTATGTTTTACTTTGTTTTTAATTTATTTACTTTTTTTCTAACGACCTTTCGAACAACTCTTTGAAATACGTGAAGAGCATTCAAGTATTGAATTCGGAGGTAACATTATGTATCGTATGTAGAATTTAAATTAACGTTAACACAAATTTAGACTATGATTCTCTCCGAAACAATTTTAAACTACAATAAATTACAAAATGTAAGCCTTAATGAATAGAGTAATTTAGAGGACTCGCTGCGCGGTAGTCGATAACAACATTATAATTCTCTCAAATACACAAATTCGTCGAAATGTTACTTTAATCACTTTATACGACGCTTTAGTTTGTATTGGCCTATTAGGGTCACGCTATAATTTGATTTACAATCAAAATTTGCGCATTCTTAGATTTACGGTCAAAAGGGATTCACTAGTTCTAGCTGGGGGCCAACATGAGTAGCAACTTAAAACTACGTATGGTCGAAAGTTTCAATTCATTATTTGTGGTTTTTTGCGAATATCTATCATCATCACAAAGTTAATGAAGTTTACCACTGAAGTCATAATTAATATTAGATATTCACTAAAAGTTGACTACGCGGCTACTAATTCATTGCGTTGCGTGAAGCTACGCCGTCACACTGCCATTAGAAAAAGGAATCATTTTTATGTTAATCAATCATCATTGATTGGATAATTGTTGTGTCACATAAAGTACGTTAGAACTTAAAAATTTGAACTTTAAAAACGGGTATATTAATAAAGTCCGCTATCGTCAAGAAAAGTTCTCACATATAATCCGCAAAAAGCGCTTAAAACAAGATACATATATCGGCCACCTGAACGAAGCCCTAGTAAACCTGTTATGATAATACAAAACGCACCGTGAGCATTATTTTCGAAAAAGAATATTAGTACGAGTATACGGCACGCAGATCAGAATACCAAGAGCTGTCATCGAAAATGCTAGCACAGAATAATACCTAAACAGAGGGCAGAAATTATATAAGCTAAATTGCGGTCAGAACGATCGCTCGCCGTAACCAACCGGCGTAAACAATGTATAGTTAATATGTATGATAAATAATGTATATAAGACAAACACGTGAGTAATCCACGGCTCGAGAGGGATCGAGGCACATTTTCATGATCTTGCGGTTCGTGATACGTGCTTGTTAATATTAGTTTATGACCTCCTCGCCGCAACGTCTACCAAAATTAGTAATGCCTCGTTCTTGTTTGCTGTTCACGATTCAAAGTTACACTGTCATTTTTATATCAATCTTATAATGCAAGATATATTAATAAATTACTATCTATGAATTGATGCAGTGGTTAGTAAACGTAAGTAATGAGTCGGGTCGTTGGTTTGATTTCCACCCAGGAAAAAGACTTGCTTATTATAAAGCTTATTTTGTGAACTGGTGTCCCAAGATATTTATTTATTTGTTTTTTAAATTTTTGTGTTATTCAATATAGAACATTGTAAAATATATCACCGTACGTTTACCTTAAAAAGTAATAATCATCGAAGCGTGCACACATGTGTTCTGGAGCGAATATTTGGAACAGTGCTCGGATATATTCCGAGATTATACTAACTGTGTATCGTGCCCGCAGAACAATATTGGGAACAGCAACAATATTTATTCAAATAGCCGAGGAAAATAACCTTCTGCGCACTACTATAGTAACAAAAATGTAAAAGTACATTTTTGTGATATTTCAATTTCTAACCAAAGTTGCTGATATCAATTGTTATAGAATAGCTTAGACTACTTTTATTATAAAATGTATTTCATCATAAAATGTTCTTTACTCAGGCTTCAGCTGTATACCTTTTGCTAGTTTAATTGTACGGTTAATTTTTATTTGCAAAAAAGGTACCAAGCGAGCAACCAGCAGTCAAGAATGATCTCTGAATACCATGGATATCTGCAAGCAATATAATTGTCGAAATACTGCCTTGTACTTCAGTAAGTATTATTTTTCACTAAGATTATTACTTAGTATTAATCGGTAATAGAACTATACGAAAGTACTATCGGCGTTTATTATCCCGGGCGAACTCTATGATTCTTGCGATTAGTGTTATATAAAATTATGTAATGTAATAAATATATAAAATAGAGTGCTTCAGCAAACACGCGCAGCGCCTTTTTGTTGAGGATCACGTTTTTTACTTTTGTTACGACAAAGTTTGTTGTATTACAAAATTAAACGGTTACAGATTTTAGACGCGCGTAAAGCTTTCGGATTTCAAAATGGAAGCGGTCTGGTGTTAGGAAATGATGACAAATATCATCATTTCTTACCTTAAAAATTGCAGAAATATCATTTCGTCATACGACAAGTTATAATTTTTGTTCTGTTGTCATATACATTTTGTTAAGAGAATTCTAGAACTTACGGGGACCACCAACTGCGAGTACCTAGCGAGTTCTAACATTTCTAATTTCATCATACTATCAACACTAAGTAATGTACATACTCTATGCATACTTCCAAATGCATCCTAGCAAGACATAACTTACACTTTGTATAATAATAATAACATGTAATGTACTTAATAAAACTATTTAAATAACGAGCAGTCAGAGTCAAAACAATTACGAGTATATACATTTGGCATACAACATTTAGAGACAAAAACTAACGCGGGGAGGCAATATCTGTTTGCCCTAACAGAAAAGGCGGAGCGGCTCTGCGGTGACCTCTCATTAACAGTGAGTGAGCGGTCGTTGTCACGTCGCGGCCGAGCCCGGCAATTTGTTCTCCCTTAACGAATTCGCCAAAGTAATGTTTTTCATAAATTAATTCTATTTAACACCGCTCTGTTGCTATGTAAATGAGATGTGCTCAGGCTGGAATACTGTTGCCGTTTTGATTTGCCTTCACGTAAGACAAACGTGACAGCTCACCTTCGTGTTGCATTTTAATTTTAACATCACGGCTGCTTTTAATTAATGTTGCACTTCGCGCAAGAGACTCCGGTTAAAAAAACAACAGCTTTTTCATAATTTGACAGTCGGCAGTGCATTCGCTAGCGTTAATTATGCTAATTGAAACTGTAACGATATGAACGTAGGTACATATACAAGTATGCATTGAAAGATCATTTTAATAAACGTTACAAGGACCTTGTCTTATATGTAGAATAAACTTTGTATCTGTATGTGACAAGCGATTTAAATCAATAAATCCATTACGTATAAGAAAAGAACATGTAAGTTTCGATGTCACATACACGTGTTTTATCATAGGGGGATTTGAAAGGCTTTATTATGATAAATATAAATTCTGGACATAGATCGCGAGCTCAACGTTACGGTTGAGACATAATATTGAGTTAACAATATAGTCGGATGTTTCCGCTTGATGCATTTTTGATGTTTTTCTGATGTGGCTCTATCGGCCTATTCTATCTAAATGTGATGAATATTCAACGTTGGCTTTACGAAGATACGATACAATTTAACAGCAATTCACTGAATGATTCTTATCTCTTATACGACAGATGAAAGAAACGCGTTGATTTATTGATATATAATTTTTTTTTATTATTCAATGCTAATTTATATTCGGTTCGCATTATACCCATACGATGTCATTCAATAGACTCAACTATATAATTGTTCTAAATTATAATCGTACCATATTTCATGAAATATTACAGGACACGAATAACTTTACAATAGGTATTATCCTGAAATTTAGAACCAGTTAGTGATGTTTTATGAAATAGTACAATTTTTCTTAAGCTTATCCATACTTTGCTGTTATTTTTTTGTATTTCAGGGTACAACGGTATCCCAGAGAGGCCATCAAATAAAAAGACCTTCTGTGCATAGATAAAGGACGTTCGACTGTCGTCGACTAAATTGAATTTTGCAGGGATAAATTCGACAGTAAATAATTTTTTTATGTAACATAGGAATCACTACACCTTTGAATTGCTCAACTGTGTTTGGGGAACATGCTACTTCTAAAACGAATTTATCTTTTCACATTCGCGGCATTCAATATTATTAACTTAATACAATAGAATTAATTGCATAGTGTTAATGCGATGATTTTTTGTATGGGAGATTCCTTTATGTACATTTTTCTAAACTTAAAATATTTATAAACATCTATATGTATAACCATTCAAATCAGGAATTAATTGTATACTTAATTTTACAAGTACATTTAAAATATACTTACATATATGTTACATTCCACATTACATAAAAATGGTTAAGAATGCTATGAATCGCATTACTAAGAATCGCATTATGTTTTATGATAAACTTCGGTTTAAAACTTTTACAGCTTTTTCTATTTAGTTAAAATAAATTAAAGCGTGGCAAATTTTTATTAATATTTTTGTTATTTACAAGAGTGCTGAGAGTTTTTTTCACTCGCTTTTTTCTCCCGATACTATAGGTATATCCTCTATACTAAATAGCCTGACGGGCGCACAAAGCCGCAGTGTAATGACTGAAACATGACCTTCATTGAGTGTATATATATACCTTCTGGTGCTACTGAGACTGTGATAAGTTGAAATCACTAAGGACAAGAGACAACGGACAATGATAGGGCAACAATAAAAAACATAATTACATTTCGAAGAATTGATCATTGTGGTCTTACATTAAATTCACTAAACGTATGGTAAAACAAATTTTTGTTAGTCTATCGTACGTTACAGCGAATGGTTATAATGAAACATTCGCGTATATTAATATTTTATATATATTAAAAAAATGCCTTCCATTCCATGAACGACCGTGGATAGAGCATCAAACCACTGTTCTCCTTGAGCGACTTCCTGCTGCGGTTATTGATGAATACGCAATCACTTTCACCTTTCCTCAATGTTAAAACTCTCCGAACTCATCTTCGTTGTGAAACTTTAAAGTTTTGTTGAGGTAACGGAACCGTACAATGCTAAAATCGCATACATCTTTTACGGTGTGTTCATCAAAATCTATAAGTAACGTTTTCGCCTCATACATTATTTATAATATTGCCCTCACATTGTTTACATCGCTTGCCATTTGTTGAATAAACATTCCGGCTACAGTATTATTATAGATAATATTATTTGATTTAATTTGTATCGTAATCAATATGATACTAATAATATTAGGAGATATTATTCAAAGGAATCTAGTATGGTATATTATATTACATATAATATTGAATACGTGTATGCTTAGTAATTGATAGGAAACAATTATTTGGGATACTTCAATGAGGTTAGCAACGTATAACCGTATTCCATGTATACCTATATTGTTATTTGAAATACATACAATTTTAAAATTGAAAATAAAACAGTTGTGAAGGTTATCTGTCTGGAGTCATATTTAAAAACTAATGGCATAGAAGTATCTTTTAAATGAAGCCCAAATCACAGCCAGTAAGGCTATTTACATATGCATATTTTCTCTTTGGTGCTACACGTATGTTCTCATTAAGAAATCGTATAAAATATTACCCATATAAAGCCCGAGCAGAGCTAACGTGTTGTCGCCATCAGACAGGATTTACTCGTATGTATGTAATACAGGTAATATTTGGTACGATATTCAGGCAATATGAGAAAGCATCCACTTTTTGAATCCACAAATAATTCTAATGATCAGGAAACAATCGATGTTTCGTTTCTTTTATTAGTTTCATTTAAAAGTAATGAACATATTAAATTTCGTGCTTTATTAATATAAGTGGATACTTCGAATTGAGTTACTATATACAGGGTGGGCCTCGGAGTTTTGCGAATTTGAAATCGCCATAGCGTTGGAACGGGGGAGGGGAGAGGAGCGCGGG
>DVPR01000037.1:0-20499 GCA_018239345.1 Oxynetra stangelandi
AGCACGTCAGGTTTGCAAGGACAGAGATGTTGGGCACTCCGTGCTCTCTGCCTACCCCGCTAGGGACCTGGCGTGACTTATTTATTTTCGTTTCATGTACCGCCGTGCTCCAGGGCCAAGTGGGAAATGCAAGAAGAACGACGACGAGGACAGCGTGAGCAAGAAGCGCAGGGCCATCAGAGAGAAAGCTATGAAGCAAGAGGTGAGCCCGGTGAAACACCGGGTGAACATACATGACAGGTATATAATAATAATAATATCTTGGGACATCTCCACACACAGCCGTCTGATTCCAAAGTAAGTTCTTAAGTTCCTGTGTTATGGTAATCAGACGGATGATAAACTATAGATACATATACTTAAATAGATATTTTTACACCCAAACACAGAACAAATACTTCTGCTCATCAATCAATATTGTTCAGGGTGGGGATCGAACCCACGACCCACGGTTAACGATATGTTAATTGATAATCATTATTGTCGGCTTGACACGAAATCAAAAACCTTGTTTATCATATTCAGTGGTGTTTTCGCACAAAACTTAAAATTACATGTGAATTCCATCATTTTGATATTGCACCTTTTAAGCGTATCGGTATTAAGTTTATAATATTGTACAATGAGTCCCTTTGTTTAAACAAATTAAAATATGTCACAGGAAAGAGAGTGCGGTGAACGACGACAGTCAGGAGAAGGAGCCGCCCAAAGCCGTGCCCTTGAAGGCAACGACGAAGCGGAACATTAAAACGGAGGTGGCGGCTAGCCCATCGAACTCGGGACGGAAACGAAGAATTCCAATAAGTCCACAAGCGGTGAAGAAGAGCCGCAGTTACAGCGATTCGGATAACTGCGACAGTTCGAGTTCGGACAGCGAGGTGTCGGACACCAATACGAATAGGAACGCCACCAAACAGAGCACCGCCGCCGACGTCGGTTGCGATCAACTTATCGTCCTCAAGAGGATAAAGGCTGCCTGCGAAGCTGAGGATGCAAGTAGATATACACAGGAGCAGGAGGAACCGGTCAACGAACACGTGTTGGACATCGAGGTGGACACGGTGCCGGTGTTGATAAGAAACGAGGACCAGGGGCAGACGTACAAGCTGGAGATCATCGACACAATAGAGGAGCAGGACGAGGATAGAAGGTGGAGACCGAGGATACTGCAAACGTACAAGAAGAAGGATTCGGCCTTGAAGAAGCTCAGCGCGATGCCCGGCTTGAGCATCACGAAAATCGAACCGTCTGACAGTACAGAGACAGCGAGTAGGTCCACGGCGAACGATTACGCAAATATATTTGAGATTGTAGACGGAGAAGTGAGGATGACGGATAAGGATGAGAGGGAGAAGAGGAAGTACAAGATGCCGGGCATCGGGAAACCGGAGAAGAGGACTTTGAAGCGGGTCCATATACACTCGAAGTTCAAGCGTCAGGGAATGTTGCCGATCGCCAATTTCAAGCCGCCGGAAGAGCTGGACGTTCAGGAGGAAGTCGACGGGGAGGAGGGGGACGCGGAGGACGTGTATCCAGAAAGTAGATTTGATCTCGGGCCAATAGAGGACTAGGAATTTGTCTGAACTAGTACAATAAAATATTTATAAAGTAGTATAGTATTACCGTAGTTTATCGTTATTTTGAACATTTTTTTTTTTCACATATATGTAGATGGGCCAACATTATAATATATGAACAGTATTAATTTTTTACACCGGCCATGTGAGTTAATTGGACATTCTGTATGTGACTGGCACAACGATTCTGCAACTAAAAAGGTTTATCTATACTAAATTTTTCTATATATATTGCACATAGATATCTAAATAGCAGTTCATTGTTCGATTAAAACATTTCAGTGAAAGAAAAAATAATGTTCTATATTGTATTCAATCACAAATTTATATACTTTGAAAGTTCGGAACCGATAAACTATTTTTTGTAAAATATAGCAGCCTATGTGAAAATATTATCGGGCCCCATTTATTACATTGAGGGATAATTTATTTAGGTATTTAAATATATTTCATTTAGAATCATCATTATTTCAATATCTAAACTTTAACGTTATTGGTTTTATCGGTTTTATAGACGTCACGTTCACCGTTTCCAAATGAAGTAAGCGTCTAGCCAAGTATTAATTGTACTGAATTAGAGAAAAATACCATTTTGTACGCTTACTTTGTACCAAACATATTTAATTAAAAAAATAATGTTATCCGGGGACTGCTTATATAGAAAATAAATACTCTGAACTTATGTAATCTTTTATTTGTGAACAAAATTATTTTTTTACAATAATATAAGTCATTCTCCCAGAATGTTACGCTGCAGTACATTCTCACCCTAATTCCACTAAGCTAAGATGAATCGAGTCATTGTTTAAAAGTTTATTAAAACTGAAAATCACTTCATCCTGTGCCCTTTAGAAAAAATCCGCGCCGTATTTCATTTCACAAATAATAAGTTTATTAGTAATATACATATTGGTATAAAGTTATAAAAAATAAAATTGAATGGCTATTGATATAAAAAAGTAAGGTCTTCTATCAAAACCTATTAAAATTGTATTTCAATCAAGTGATAACGGTCGTAAAAATAAAAACAATGAATAAAGCAATAAATAAAATATATTTAACTAAAAAATTTACAAATATGCAAAAAGTGCTACATAAAATTAGGCCGGTCATTTCATTCCTAATAAATATAATTAATACAAAACAAATCGTCATTAACATAAAAATACATCAGAAGGTCGATATTAATTTGAACGTTACAAATAGTAGGCATAATGACAGATAGTGACTATAATAAGAAAATATGAGCTTTTGTCAGTTGTCAAAAAATACACCAAAATTTTTATATAAAATTATTGTGTAATTACTTAAATTGGCAGAATAATATTTATCGAACCAAATAAAACAATCTTGAATCGTAATAAATCGAAAAACTTTTTGATATTGCCACACAAAAGGAGATAAAATATAAATAAAAACTATTTCTTTATTAAACTAATATGATCAAGTCACAATGAACACGTTTTTCTGTTTTCTCTTACAACTCAGATAAAGTTATAGTGTTTCTTCTTCAAAGTACAATTGATAACTAACTCTCGTATTAAAATAAAAACCTGTAAAGCATTGATGCATTGATGGTTGCATAACTGCCGGGACCCTTGCGATCCCGCCATTGTAGTAACGGCGAAAGTAGTTCGTCCGTCATACAAAAAAAGATTCCTCCTAAAAAGCTCTTGGCTGTGTACTTTTTTATTATTTCTAAATGCTGACAACATTAAAATTAGTTTCGCTTCTTGCTGCCAGCCAGCAGCGATCCAGACGAAACATTTGTCTTCAATCCATCAGTCACCTGGCGGAACTAAAACTTATTTGGCGAGGAGAAACGACACTAATACATTTTGCTATTCCAAAAAAAATCCCAACTAAGTTCTAAAAGTCGAAGTCAATTTGTAAAATGATTTTGACGCTAAGTAACAATTAATACAATTAACTAGTATTTATAGTAATTTTAGTCAGTAATACTTAGGAATAAAGAAAATTTACCTTGTCAGTTATTCGTAATATTTATTATTATTGCTTCTATACTATAGTTATACGAATTCGGTATGGGTTAGGTACGCAACGCTAATGTTATTCAAAGTATACACAAATCAAATTCACCAACAAACATCAAATGTAGATCGCGAATTCGTAAACGCCTTTCGAATTATACCTTATTATTGAAACATGTCTAGACACCGTCACATTGCTAGATCCACAATCTAATGTTTCCAACACCTCGCTACTAAAACTATCGTGAGCATTCATAGCATAATATTTTGTACCAGCTACCTCACGCATCCACTGTAATCTCGCTGCTATCGACGAAATCCGATGAAAAAGGATCTCGGATAAACCGGAAACTAGTTGGGCCGATCTTTTTATTTTCTTACTAAAAGGAAGTGAGCTCTCTTTTATTCAAATAAGGATAGTCGATCAGCTCTTCAATAGTATCCATATAACCATCAAGAATTCTAATTACGACTGAAATATTGAGAAATAGACCAAACTTGTTGCAATAGATTTGGCGAGCTGCCTTTTTTTTCACTTTTCTCCAGCTAGGATATATATTATATTTACACTCGTTGTAATAACCCAAAGCTTAATATTATAATGCTATATGCAAATAATATATATTAATAATTTATCATTGCATCGTATAAAATATTATGCCGATTAATTTACTTAGACAGGTTGTAGTACATAATTGAAGAAGTAGCCAATTTCTTCCTTACGTCCATTAAAGCGTGAAGATGACAACCACTAAGCGTGTAAACAAATAAAAAGTTCAGAACAACCCTATTTTGTTAGATAATCGATCATTTTTTCTCGATGATTGGCCAATTGAAAACTTTTTTCTACAAAACGAGACAGAGAAAAGCTCAAATGTCCAAATATAACATGAGATTCATAATACCGTATAGCAATAACAACCAGTAAGTATGTTAACCTTTGATCAGTATGTTAAACCTTTGATTAGTAAGATAGACAGCTATACACAAAATGGCCGATTTGAATTGCCATTTGCATTTTTTCCCGCGTCGCAGTTGGTGGCGGACAAACCGTCCCTTAATAAACTCATTAAGCATACCTTGTAATTTGTAATTACGCACTTGATTTCATAAGTTGTACCCCAAAATATCGTTTAAAAGTAGCTTAACAACTATTTTAGCTCGAATAGTTTTATATACTACATAAATCTATACACATACATAATACACACATATATCTGAGTAAACGTTTTTAACCGAGTATTTCTGACATACAACAAAACTAACATATTAAAGCAAAACTATCTCTATATATATTTATTAAATTATACAATTGCATATTATTGGATACACTAAATTGTTAGAACTATTAAAAATTATACACGTCAAGGTCACGAATTATACAATAAATAAATATACGGATTGATCATTTTATAATACGTCAGTCCCTGTAAAATCTTTAGTTTTTATGGAATGAACTGTTCAATGAATTCGGTTATCGTTTCAATAATATTTCTGACTCCCATTAAAGTATCGGTTATAGTAACTTTAGTATTAGCATATAGGCTTTAAATATTCATTGTATGTCGATATTTCTTGAAGCAGTAAACAGATAGAGCCACTAGTATATCCGAATCACGCCATTGGCTTGTCGGTGTCGAGCTTTTTTACCTAGTCGATCGCGTAAACTTAAAACTATAATTTGTATGAAACTGAAACAGCGCCGTCTGGTGGCAACAACATGAACGTTCACAACAACCAATCACGTGCGAGGACGCGCTCACTGTCGACTTCTAGTTGCTCGATACTGAACTTGTAAATCAATCACAATTAAACTTGATGCATTTGTACATAATCAAATCGAACCACAGTTACCAATACCGGTGTGATTTGAAATAATTTATTTGTCACTATCGTCGTTTAATAATTCTAGACAAAATTTAATTTTGCATATACAATCCAATACACACATATGAGTGAACATGTGGGTTTATCAATAATCCCAATACCCACAATCGCAGTTCAACGTTATTATGATTATTACCTGTATTATTTTGCACTATGATTATTTACCTACCCTCACAAGTTTGCAACGGACATGTCGCTTCATGTTTAAGTATGAGATAAAACCATGACAATAAAGAAAAAAAAATTTATAAAGTT
Organism: Oxynetra stangelandi; assembly: GCA_018239345.1. Classification (NCBI taxonomy): domain Eukaryota; kingdom Metazoa; phylum Arthropoda; class Insecta; order Lepidoptera; family Hesperiidae; genus Oxynetra; species Oxynetra stangelandi. Next base: position 5,711 of record DVPR01000037.1, read on the forward strand.
TTAGATTACATAAACATATGAGCTAATCATATTATAAAAGCAGTAAAGAAGAATTTTTATAATATCCAAAACATAATTCAAAACTCAACAGTTTACTTGGTATGCCAATTAAAGCAATGATGCACTTGATGGTAACAAAAACATAATATACCATTTTCAATTTATGCTGTAACTCGACTTACAACTCTGGCAATATGAATAATAATTAGTTAAGGCATTAGTTATCATTACCTATACTTAATATTTATATTTGTTATTGTTTATTTACTTGTAATAATCTTTTATAATGGAATGTTATTTCAGTAGGTAGCGACAATATATAGATAACTTCATAACTATAAATCGGCATGTTAAACAAATGCATTGTAAACTTTGTACCATAATTTCAAGAAAAAGCTATCAATACAGTTCGGCAGTTCACCCCATCCTCCTACGACTTAAGTTTCACTCGCACCAATAAACTACTTTAGATATTTGCAAATTAATGATAGACAAAATGTAATTGATGCATCTGTTTATGGCAACATTAGCGAAGACTGCAGGCATTGTTATAACAGAGTGAGGATGGACAGTCGATTTATGGCAACTCGAGTTTCCTATATTTTGTGTATATAGATTATTGTTGCCATGTAGATTTTTTTTATATAGTCACTCATTAGTAGATTTATATAGTCATCAGACCTGACCTCACTGTGGTCACATCCGAGCATTTAGTACTGACTAGATTTTACAAGTCGTTTACTATTTAAGTATTGTTACTCACATAATATATTTGAGAATTTAAGCGGTCATATTAAATTTTCCAACATACCATGGAACATGTTTTGACTGGTGCATATCTAGCTTAATGAGGACAACATGTACCGCATAAGAATTACAATATTGAACTTTTTAAATAGCTACGATCCTTTTTAATAATAATTTGTGATATTTTTTTCATTTGTGACAGTTGTCATAATTTTCAAATAACATTCACGCGAGTGTCACGTTTCGCAAGCGTTACAATATAAGGTAATTAATTTTCAACAGTTCTCACTTCTCTCCACTATTGCTAATTCGTCGTCTTCGCCCGATGTGTTCGTTTTCGTGTCGAAATGGGCCAAGTTGGCTTCGGACGAGCCGTTGCTTGACTCGTGGGATCTCGGACTAACGCTGGTCTTCCTCACATATAAAACGTTGGAATCCAATCTGTTGTGATCATTGGAAAACGGTATACCGTAAGCGCTGCCGTCTGATAGTCTATTCAGTTTATGAATCTGTTCTCTTAGCTCGCAGACCTGACTGTACAGCTTTTTGTTTTCCCGCAGGATAGCTATATTTTCCGTCTCCAACAGCTCCCGTTTGCTCCACTGTATTGTATTCTCCGACTTGAGCCTCTCAATCTCCATTTTCAACTCTGCAATCTTCTCCTCGAGCACCTGCTTCGCTGCGATCTCGTCTTGCAGCTCATTCTGCAATCTTTCCATTTCGCTATGACTAGAATCAGTTGACCCTATTGTTCGGTCGTTGTGAGTTAACTCAATCTTGGCGCTGTGGACTTCGGCGGTTAGTGATTCCATTTTCGCTAACAAGAACGCCTTCTGATCCTTCTCGCTCTGCAAACTCTTGCATGTGTCGTCCAAGCGCAATCGTAATTCACTTAATTTATTCGCAAGTAGATTATCGACATTTGTTAATTTATGAGAATCTAATGAAGCCCTTTGTCTAGACGACGGCTGATCGTTTGGAGACACGTAGCCCACGTTCTTGCGTCGCAATTCCACACCATCGTCGGCCGTTAAATCCGCAGACACTATCCTACTTTCGCCAATAGTGAGAAGTTTTTCATTGTCTCTCCTCACGTCAGCTATCTTCAGTTCCAGATCTCCCTTCTCCGATTTGATACTAGCTAGTTCTTTAGTGAGGGCGTCCGCTTTAGTTTTCCACTGTTTGGCTTCCTCCCGAGCCTTGTTGCGTTCGTTGCGCACCTTGCTCCACTTCTCCCGCCAGTTGGCTGTGCAGTCAGACCACCACCGCATGGTCTTCTCCATTTGGGTGGCTCGAGCTCGCGCCTCGTCCAGCTCCCGTTGATAGAGCGCCTCCTTGGCCTCCCAATCGGTGTTTGTGTACCGTATGGAAGTCCCGTCTTGTTCCCGACTCCGCCGGTGGCTTCCGCCATGAGAACTTTGTGCCATCTTTCATTTGCGAGATTCTGTAAAATTTATAATGACATTGTAAAAAATTTACTGTAATTTTACTTAAACCGCAGTTTTAGCTGGGGGGTACAGTTAACAAGTAAAACGGACTTAGCATCCCAGACCAAGAGGTTACTGACTAATCCTACCATTTAGATTTGTTTTCAGCACTCACATTGAAAGAATTTTGGATTACTACATCTTCCCAAGATGTTTCTAGTTGTTTATTTTTTTTTTTGTTCCTTCATCAGCAAACAAGCATTCTATTTCATCGTAAATCTTCCACAATCATAATTATACTGAACGTATATAAAATGTTTGATGTACAACTCAATATAATATTTCTTATCCATCATAACATGATCATAAAATTTGAAATCCACTAGAATGAGCTGCCCACCGCAACCTCCAGAGCCCTGTGCCCAAGTGTGTCCTCCACCACCTCCGGCGCCGCCCTGCCGCAGCAAGCCCATCATGAGAGGCCTCCACTGGTCCCAGACCAAGAGAAACATTTTTGTCGCCCTAACACTTAGCGCTATAGCTGGCAGCTGTGTCTACTTCTTCATAGGAGTGCCCCGCAGGAATCGATACAGGGAATACTATGCGTAAGTTGTAATACTAACATAAAACTCATGGACTATATGATTATTATTAATTTTTTTATAATTGTATTATTAATAGAACCACTCTCTGTCCTATTCTCAGCACTCTTCTTAATAGTCTTGTTACAATCATTGATACTACACACCAGCCTTGGTCAGACCTCGGTGAATTGATTTTAGCATTTATCCAATGTACAATATAAATTAATAAAAAAAAAACTATTAACTATAACAATTTATTGTCACACACCAGTAGAAATACCTGATAGGCACTAGGGTATTACACAATCCATTTCAATTAATTTATAAGTAGAATTTATTAGATATATTTAATTATTACGGTATAGTTAAAAATATTAGATATTGTTGTCACAAAGGCGACAGTATGAGCTGCAAAACAATATTAAAATATAATTTGTAACTAGTGATTTCATGGCAACATAGAAATCATGAAATGTTATGAAAAACACAATAACGTACAGTCGTGTCGAGAGACACAGAAAACGCCAATTTACAAATGTTTAGCTATCTATGAATTTAAAAAATATCAGATATTTCGAAAATGGAATGCTGAATCTAAAAAAATAATTTCACACAGTATAAGCTTATATGAATGGTACCTATGTAACAATATTGCACTACGTTAACTAAGTTTCTCATGAACTGTTCGCCGTCGATTTAAATTTACATAAATTCTAAATTTAAACGCTTTGTTTACAAGACAAATAGACATTTATCTAGTGGTACATATCGGTTGTGGTGACATGAATGAACGTGATCTAGTCCACATTACGTACCTGAATAGCAAAAAGTACTAAAAATCCCAGTTCCTATGAACTTTTATTCACGTACGTGCAATTATCCATCGGCTTTGTTAAAGTCAACTTTCGCTTAAATTTTTTTAATGACAGGAGAGGAAATAATAAATGCAATGCAAGGCAAGCCTGTCGCGTATCGATGTCTTGTCAAACAATCGAACCTTACTGTCGATTATGTGTAGTCAATATCGATATACATTTAATCGTTTTCACAATTTATTCCAAATGTATTATCAACTTAAGTGGTATATCTAAATTACCTGTACATATATATATATTACAATACTATATATATATATCCACCATGTTTTAGTTGCATCGTTGACCTTTTTGTAGACACTCGACGTGCTACACAAAAGCTAATTCATAACGATTATCAATTAATTTTAAGTCAATTAACTGTGGAGAAATAATTATCATTTTAATTCTATCGTATATCAGTATATCGGTTTGTTTTATATTCATATTTTTAATAAGAATCTATAATGTATAACATCAATTAATAAAATTTATTAATTGATACACATTATTGCTTCACAATTGTTGCCATATCTGTCGTAACGTTTCGTAAGTTTTGAGGTTTTATAAATGTCATTTAAGACGTACATTGATAGAGGCATGTCATATCCTATACTTTTCGATTCTATTTACATTCATAAGGCATGCTTCCTTATAAAAATTAACAAATAATTACAGAATTATATAATTAGTCGTTTTTATTAAAAATTATGCTATTGCTATTTCTTTGGTAATATTTATTAGAAGATGGCAACAAACATAAGATGTGATAGCATTAAAAAAGTTTCTCATTTGTCCCTAACATTGTCTTACATGACTGCCTTTTTCACAGGTTAAGGAAACAATATATATTTGATTAACTATATACCTTATTAGCAAGATAAAAGTCTGCCACATAATGTGATATTATGAAAAACAAAGTACTTTTATAAACTTGAAAAAATTATCGTGCTTTGTGAAAAATGTTATTGTTTCACTAAGACTCTTTTTTACTAGTGCGCATGCGACAAAAGCCATTAATTTGTCTATTAGTTTCTTTATCTTCGGCCCCTTTGACCAAATGTCATTTCAAACAATTATTTAATTCTTTTTTATAATACATTACAAATAAAACTGTACACTTACATACGATGTATAACCCAAAATTCATATAATGGCTGTAAAATACATCGATATTGTTATGCGGCGAAAAAATATTTTAAAATAACCTGATCTTGCTGCTTTAAAATGTTATAATGGGAAACTTTATATAATTCAATTATTATGTATTGCCATGTACGAGTAACTTATAATGAGACCAGGTTACAAACGCTATTAGGTTACACAAAATGTCAAAATATATCTGACATTTTCAATGGTGTTTAGATTATAAATGTGTTTTGCGGGAACTATTTTTATTTCTGTATCGTTTTCTACGTTATGCCTATGAAATGTCACTTTGACATTTAACTCCTTAACTATAAAGTAAGTCTACATCTATATGTTCTAGAAAATAAAAAGCGATACGTTAATCCGATTCAATATTCATTTTAAAAATATACATAGACATCGTCGTTTTCTTTTATTTCAATCGAAATGCCTTTCTGACCAGGAGATTCCACGTTCCGGTCTTTACTTTATTCATTAATTTCAGCCCAAAACGAAATACAACGAATGAGGGATTCATTCGTAGTTTATGATATCGTTTAAAAACAGCAGTATGAGAAGTTGGAAAATTTACAAATAATTAATTAACGAATAATGTTGTTGTTTCTTAAAATTAATCTTCGGTCAAACTATTAAACATGATGCGTCATTCTGTTCTTATTACTGTCAGTAAAATCCTATGCCACCATTTTTTTTCAGGCGAGGAGAATTCGAAGACTGGGCTGATGAAATGGCCAGAAAAGGATTATTCCAATCGGTACCCAGTGGTGCTTTAAAAGATAACCAGCATATGAATAATTGATTAAAAAGTTACTCTTAAACTTATATTTTTTCTTCTCGTCCTTATTTTAGTACAAAGGAAAATATTTGTAAATGAAACGGTGGTAGCTGTTACTACGTACTTGCAATTAATTTATTCGTATAATTGCAAAGATTATATTCTTTTCATTTAACTGTGCCGCTTTCCATGAGAGGTAATTTTTAGAAATCTTGTAACTCATTTCATACTTAGACATTTAAAAATAACGAGTCGTTTAACATTGAAATTCATGTTGAAGTGCATAACGGAAATTACTAACAACTATTTGTATACACGTAGAGTATTAGTATGTAATGAATACGTTCCATTGTGATATTATTGTTCTTTTAACATGGTCTTTAATATGAACGCTTTCTATTTTTCCAGTGTTATATATGTATACCATTAGGGTTTTTTTTAGAATAACCGGGTTCACATGCGCTATTTTAGTTTTAAAATTGCATTGATAATCTCATTTGAAAGCCACGCAGAAATTTAGAAAAATATAAACCTATTCTTATTTATTGTAACTTTATACGATCAATGAATGGTTATATAAGGGGTAAATTTGAAAATTTATATATTGACTAAAAAGAAGAATAAACTATTTTTATATTACATACATACATTTATAACAGGAAGTGATTCGTGTCCTCACGTTTCATGGCGGCAGCCAATACAAAACGCGTATGTTAATACAAAAACACGGAGATTACATTGTGGACCAATCAGCGAAAGCCTTCAGTGGAGCATGAAAGTTAGATTTTGTAACTTTGTATTGGAGTATTCGGAAATCATGATGAACGAAATAAATTCTTTCTTGTGCCATTCTTACATTTGTTTGAACATTGATATAACTATTTATTAATTTGTGATCCTAGAAATTAATTAATACCAATTTAATGAAGATATATACTTACAATACTTTAGTCAATTCGGACTACGTTCAAAACATATGTCACGTATGTTTGTCTACTTCGAGTCAATGCGCATGTCAAGTTGAAAATTGCAAATGGCGTCCGTTGTTATTGTTCGTACCGAATAACTATTTGTAAAATATATACCAATCTTTTTGGCGATTTTTCTACTGGACTGATATATTGATGCGATGCTTTAACTTCTTATGATCTGACGCGACACGTTTTATGTACGTTTTTATGTGTTTTGAGTGCTTTTTTTTCAATTCTATGTGTGTCATGCAAATGGGGTAAGCTGGAATTATCGGATGTCGCTTAGGTTGTTTTGGATAGTTTCAATAAGAAAATGGAGTGAAGTTTTGTGACCTAAAGTGTGAAAATGGATAATGTGTAAAGTTTATGTAGCAACCAGCTAAGAAAATAGTGTCGCGAGAGCCGGGAACGACCGTAATTTACGAATGTTCCATGCCGTGACTGCACTCCCCGTACATTTCAAAATGGCTGCTGCTCTTCACGATATATGAGCTTTGCGTCACTGGAACATAAATCAGTGGATTTGATTCGTGTGGAAAATCGCATATTTCTAGTCTTGTGATCGGATGTGAATAATCGAAAATAAGTGTCGGACAGTGCCCCAGGCGGAGCTGGGGCGGAACAATAGTGGCGTATCATATGTTTTGGGAGTAGTGAGCAAGTGACCATAGGACTGATATTGCCTTGCGTCCGACCCGGACTGTAATGTTGCGTTTGATTTTCCAGGATGATTTGGAACACGAGACAGTAGAACTTGTGTCCTATTGAGCGGAATGTGACATTGTATGATAGGTAAGCAGTTTTTTTTTCAGTTTATTTACTTTTTGGTGTGTGTGTTTAATCGCGGTGTGTAATGGACCCGTTGGTGGTCGACAGCGGGTCGGCCGGCGGCCGCGGACGTGCCCCGCGCGGCCGACGACCGCACAAATCTATCTAGATGCCAACATACACTGAAAACATTAAACTTTGGAGCGAAAAAGGTTGTGTAACACGCGACAATGTTTTGACCGACCTTGCCGTCGCTACACCGATCGTTGCTCGTTCCGCACGCAGAGAATCCTTACACGGCTCTCACAAATCAAATTTTAATCGCCACCAACTCGAGAATCGCCCGTTTTTCGCCGTCTTATTGGCGTGCGTGCTATTTGTCAATAGAGTGCCCTGGAGCTGTCAGTATGTAAATAAAGTTAGGTTAGGGTTGTTGAATCCTATCACTGTGCACTTGAAAAGTTTCATTACAGTTTCAAGTGGAAATAACTTTGATTATATCACATTGTAAAGCATTGTTATCACCAATTGAGCTCACATGTATTCTATAATTGAATTAGAACTTTGTGGTATACATTAATATATATACATATCTAACAGAACAATTATACTGATGATGATTTTCATTTTATAGGAAATAAATAACACATAATTAATGTTATCCATATCAGCATTTATTGAGAATGTTTTGAATCATTTTTTGATTCACTTTCAATGTGTATATGACCAGTTCACCACTATGATAACTTTTCAATAACTCAAAGAAATTAGTCTCGGTAATGGATGACTATAAACATAATTATAATATTTCCAAAAACGATCCAACAAATTATAGGTAGGTTTATTAATAATGTTTAAAAATATCAAATGTATTGTAGGATAATATAACAAGAAATGGCTTTTTAAATATAACAAGAAATGGCTTTTCAAGGTATTGCTTTTGATGAAATATATGGATTTAGTAATGTTAATTGAACAGTTTGATACATATATCTGATATGTCATTGTTGCTGGTCAAAAACTAATTTTAGATTTGGGTACAAAGCGCACATTTCATATTTAATATGTTTACCAATATTTAATCATTATAAGCCACATATGTATAGTTATTTTATGTATAATATTTTTGTTTGTATTATCTTTTACTTGATTGATCAGTTTTTAAAAACTTTGTTTATTACTCTATAAATTTTTCTTTCTGTTATAATGTATGTAAGAAGGTATTATATACCATTATATAGCACTTTTTATATTTAATCATTAATTTTTACACACATATTTATATATTGTATTAGTCCACTTAATATATTGTGTTTAGTAATTTTTTCTTCATGTTTCCGAGGCAATGAATTGCATATTTCATTACAATGATGTTAGGTTTTATGAAGTACCTAAAATTTAATAATTTGTTTATGGTTTCACCGTATGACATAATGTAACTCAATATAAAAAACTGACTACAGCTGTGATGTATGTAGACACTATATGGACCAAAAGACATAATAGTTAAATATAAAAATAATAGAGTATTTGGAATTTTTCATTCAATGATTGATGTCATTAGTTGATTTCACAGTTTAATGAATTAAACAATCAAACAGTATATTGATTTGGTCATTACCTTTTTTTAAAACAAAATTTGTATAGTTTATTTTGTGTCTATTAAAAAAAAACATTAACGATTCATTCATTAACATGCGTTTAATGTTACATTTGAAAAAAAATTTTTGTAATTATTTTTATTTAATTCTCCTTATTGTTACAATTGCCTGTTCGAATATGACAGTTTAAAAATAATATTTGAAAAAATTATAAAATGAAATCGATGTTTTTTTTTGTTACCTATCAAAAAATAGATTCTTTTAATAATAATAGATTAGAAATGTAAGCTGAAAATAATGCAATAAGTATTATTATTATCACCATGCACATATATATATATCTTAGTCACTTTATATAACTTTTTTCTTTGATTGTTATCTATATTGTTGCATGACACAATCTGACGCCAGTCAAGTGCAATGAAAAATATTTGGAAAAAAATTTCTTGTGTAATGCAAAATATTAATCTCAAATTAATATAATGATTTGCTTTTTGTTTATTAATTTGCTCTCTGTTCTTTTTTTTGGAATTTTGTTTTTTTTTTTTTTAATCTGTGCCCCACACAGTATCTCACTTATATTTGGATTTAAGCTGTCTAATATTATATGTACTATGTACTATGTATATTAGTCAAAGATCCTTCATGTTGGGTATTTGTTACTAGAATCGCCTAAGCCGCTTACTTCAGCTGTTTGTCTGTCTGTCTGTCTTGTTTGACCATAATTTTCTTTTTTAATCATTTTCCTAGTAGTGTCAGGATGCAGTTTTATACAAACTTGTTAGCGATCTTTTCCCACATGTGCCCTTTTCACCGATATCATTTTCACATCACTGAGGGATCGTCAAAATCAACATGTAAATTAAACTGTGCTTCAGATTGTAGAGAATAGATAAATAAATGACAAATCGCGCACAGGTACCACGTTAGGTGGATGTTTTTAAATGTGATTGAATCTATTCATATTGTTACCGATTTACGCCTTGTTAGTAATTAATTGGTTATGCAAATGTGGTCATATATATATATACAGTTCACACTGAATGTGTAAGGTACAATTCTCACAATTGCTACAAATGTTGATATTTAGTTTGGCATATTAATCTGATGCAGTGGTGTTGGTATCTGTCCCCCTGTCCAGCGTGGAAGGGGAGGAATCATATAACCCTAATAGTTAAGTTAAATATATTTTTAAAGGACATTTTTTTTTAGTATTATTAAAGGTGCAGTAGATTCACTTTATTTGACTTTTTTTATTATTAATCATAAACTTTTTATATTATCTATACGCTTGTCGTTGATTGTTGTTTGAGGAGTTTTTCCTTTCCTTCTTCTTTATTATATGTAAAAAGTGATCATAATTTTTGGTACAGTGATCAATGCAAGTATCAACACTGATCATAAAATGCAACCATTCCACACCAGTTATATCACGTTAGAATGTAAACATGAAATTTGTTTTAATGTTTGTTAACAAAAATTTAAAATAAAACCCTTTTTTTCCTGCTAACAGTCATTTGCACAAAAATGCATGGCACGAAACTACAATGCACAAAGTTTTAATTAAGAGCGGTAAGCTGAATAAAAAAATCTAATTTTAGAGGTGTTTTGAAAATTATATCTTTATTCTGTAATCGAATATTTCTCTGTTTTTATTAAAATAATATTAATAATAATGACTATTAATCAGTTGGTTCAGTAGTAACAGGGAACTAGTAATTTTATTCACAAAAATTATTTAACTCCCCAGTGGTCTAGTCTAACTAGTTTGTACTAAAACATCTATGTATCTTTAATGGCTATATATAATCAATCAATTGCCTTACAAAATGGTTATTGGATTTTTCTAAAGAAAATGTCTTATTATTTGCTTTGAATTGAGTGACTTTTGCAATAGACCATTTTATGGAGTGGGTGTTAATGTTAATGGTGGTAAATAGGATAAATTAAGATTTTGTTATGTTTAAAGTGAATTATTTCAATTAAATTTATTCCCCCAAAAGTTTTCATTGAGGATAAAAAATAATATATTTAAAAAAAATGTAAATTATAATAATTAATAACACTTTAAACACTCAAGACTCGCATTAATATTACCCAAGTCATGCGCGTGCTATATACAAACACATTCGATAACCAAATTTGTCATTCCGCCGGGGAATCGAACCCGGAACCCGCGAATATTTAGCCAAGTAACAATGTTCTATTAAAAAAAAACCTTCACAGTTGTACAATCGCGCCTGTTAATTGACGATATTACATTTCGATGTGATGCGACTATTTCCCGTGAGTTCATCAAACAACCCTATCGCCGAAATGGTTTTCATTCAATCGTCTCTATCATACCAAACGTTTTGTACACTTGTTTATGATCTCCGTAATATGGTCGCGTGCACGTTGACAGCGAACAGCTGTTGCGAGCGGGACGGCGGCATGTCGCGCTCTCGCTCGCGCCGACGCGTGCCGACAGGGGTGGCGGTATTGAGTAAACACCGCTTGAAACACCTGATTGACGGATCTCTGAATGTTGACAATAGGGGATGGATGTTTTTTTTAGCTTTCGATTATACATAAATATATCTTTGTTGTTATCGTGATTCGCACCGAGTGGTTCGTTATTGATTTAAAATGTTTTTTAAACAATCGAATTTGAAATAACTAGTTTTAACCGGATCCCGCGACGAGTGCCTTATTGAAATTTAGAGAAGAATCTACATTTATATATTGAAATGAAATGCAATTTCTATCGATAGTTTGATAATATCCAAATTTGATTCCAATTTCAATTTATAGATGAAATGTCGAATTACTGGGCAGTAATATTTTTAATTGTCATACTTCCGAAAATCTTTTCGGTGCCCCGTTTAGGAAATCGTTTTTTTTTCCTAAAAAAAAAATCTACGAATGTAGACGAAGCACGTCAGGTTTACAAGGACAGAGATGTTTGGCACTCCGTGCTCTCTTTCTACCCCGTTAGTGACCTGGCGTGACGGTTATTTAAATATTTGTTTATTAAAAAAAAGTCAATTTCGAAGTACCAAATTGTTTTCACGCATTCCCCATTTTGGACGCGTATTTTTTGTTTTAGTTTACGTTGAACACACAGACACACAGACGCACACGCACGCACAATCACGAACGCACAAATATGCTCACCCATACGCTCGCTCCGTGTATGTGTGTGCGTGAGGACGTGTTTTATTATGTTAATCTATATAATTTAAACGTTTTATAACACGATTGCTCTCGATCCCGGTAATGCCGATTAGTTTCGGACGTATTCGTGTCGTCGGCGAGGCCAGGCCTGCACCGGTCGTTATGCTGAGGTTGCACCGCCGTGGGATGAGTGCATCGGTTATGGTCGACAAAGTTGCATAATAAGCATGGATATGTCACTATCGAAACCAGTCACTTTTGTTCTATCTATACAGAAACTCGTTTAGAATCAATCGCCTTTTTCACATTCTCGTCCAACAGAAATGTTATGCAAGTGTTCTTTTTTTGTTTTGTTCTTTTGTTTTGTTCTTTCTATCATTTTTTTGTATATGTATGTCACGATTGGAATTACTATTGCGCACGCGGTGTCTTTATCAATGTATGCTATTGGAAAATGGCGTTTCTCGTGAAAACTGATAGTTAGCGATTGTGATTCAACGATATAGGCCGGCCGCTCACGGACGATTTTGTTTTCCAATTTTTTCTACCAATGTCTGAACGACTTTAGGAAGACTCTTTAGGAGCGACAGTGACATTTGATCTGTTCACCTCTAAGATAACTATAAAATCTTTCTACCAAAAAAATCGGTGATTGACGAAGCGGCTACCGTGGAAATATATCGGAAGATAATGCAAAGAATGCAAAGATTGCACGTGATCATTTTATACGTAATTAATGCTTTGTTGAGTAAGTTTGCCTTGTGAGAGATGCTTTTGGTACATGTAATTTTTTTGCCGACTTCAAAAAAGGAGGAGGTTGTCAATTCGACGCGTATGTTTTTTTCCAGTTTCGTGTTTGTCTTAAACTAATTCAGTTAATCATTTGAAAAATTAAGCCGAGCGAAGCGGGGCGGTGTTGACGCGTTGGGGAGTATTTTTTTTAATTTTTTGAATACTCCACACGTCATTTTGATTTTCTGTCAAATGTGAGCGGTTTTTTTTGGCAGAAAAGCTAGACTATTTTTTTACATATAAATTTAGATCCGAATATTGCGTTAACTTTATATTATAGTTGTTATTGCCGCCAACATTACAAATCCAATAATTATCATCATTCATACGCAACGTTAATGACAATTGTATATCTAGAAACAAAACCCATTGATAGGTAAGGGCAGCGCACATCGAGTTGAAGAAACGCGCGTCGATAACATCGTGGCGTTTTTACAAATGCCTGTTGACGATATTTTTGACATTAAATTATTATTTTTTCATTTCACATTTTTTTTCGGCACTGTTCTACAATCGGTTATGGAATCGCTTTTTTTTTATCTAACCCAAGCGACAGATGAGCAGTGAACGTTCAAGAGTCGTTCATTTATATTGCATCTACATGTGCATATTTTGTCAAAAATATTGTTAAATTTTAATTGGAAATTACATTGACATCATAAACATGTATAATAAAAACCTATGAGTTCAATAGATGCGTGTAGATGAATAATTAACTAATAGTGGTTCGTTGAAGAAAAGTTCAGATAAACAAAAATAAAATATCACTTCCATTTGCAAGGAACTTGTGCAATATGCATTCCGTAGAATAGTTCACATTCCGTAGAATAGTTGGACCTGTAGCCTTGTTGTATTTGGCGGTCATGGGTTTGTTCACGGTGCATCGGTCGACATGTGTGAGACTGTTCTAGTGTTGCCGCGCAACGCTTCGACTGGCGAGCTAACCTCTATTGATTAGGTCAGTAATTTAAACATAGCGAACGCAATGAATTGTAGTGGCGTGTATGGCAAGTAAATGTTTATTTATGCCTTGAAATCGGTTATTTGATTTATTTATTTTAAATCGTTTTTTTTTTTTTTTTATATATTTATGTTTAACGTAGCAACAGGTTAATGGTCGAGTCTTTGTCACTACGATTACTCATAATTTCTTATCGTGTTATATCTTCCATATTGATTCATACATTTATTATGTACTATTAATCTGTAGTTCCTGGTACGTTTATATATTTATTTTTTTCTTTTCCTTTTTTAGTACGTATCGTATGAAATTGGTTTAATTTCGATTTTATTTGTTTTGTCACATTTTGTCACATTGGTTAGTACAATCTAAACATTAAAATGTTAAGGTCATTAATTCTCTTCTATATCCTTGAAGAGAATATTTTTTTTAAGAGTTCAAAATAAATGTATATTTTTTAAATATTGTAACAACTCACTCCCAAAGTATGCAGTGCCTAGTCCATGACAGCCAGTTAGAACGTGCTCATCACATGTATGTTACTGTCGAGTGAGAATCAAACTAACATAGTTAAACTTAACTTACGGTCACTACCCACTACACAAGTAGATCAGTCAATGATATACAGGGTAATTTTTTTTAAACGAATTACAATTACTATACGTAATAAATATCAAAGTAATCTTGGCGTAATTATATTCAAATAAACTCTCAAATTGCATCTCACTGCAACAACGAGCTCCGCCAAATGTCTCGTCTATATGCATATAAAAAATTTCACCAACACTTGTAACAGTATAGTTACTTTTTACTTTCGCTAAAACTGCACTACACGATTTTTTTATATATTTTCTTTAACAACAATAACAAGAAATAAATAAACGCCTTCTTCTGTTTCGAGCGTTATTCAATACCGGTGTGCGGTGCGCCTTAAAATAGATTATACGAGATAACAGCTGCGGCAGCGGTAATCTGTCACAATAATTATTATCTGCCAACGATAG
>DVPR01000038.1:0-20467 GCA_018239345.1 Oxynetra stangelandi
TCCTCTCCCCTCCCCCGTTCCAACGCTATGGCGATTTCAAATTCGCAAAACTCCGAGGCCCACCCTGTATTAAAATTTGTGGATCTACAAGCGTTGCTTTACAAACTGTAATTGGTTTCATCATAATAATAATATCTTGCGACATCTCCAACCTCGGCGACCTGATCCTAATCTCGGCAGAGACTATGCTATGCCGATAAACAACATAAATATATATAAATATATACTTATATACATATTTTTTTAAACCCGACACAGGAAAAATACTTGTGCTCATCGCACTAAATATTCGTTCTATGTGATTATGGAGCCCGTGAAGCCCGGTAAAGCAAGTTTTTCTAGGCAAGGGTGCTTCATGCTAGGCTGCATCCCGCTTTCCATCAGGTGGGATAGCAGTAAAATGCGAGCCTATAGCCTATAGCTAAATAATAAAAAAAGCATTATCCATTAACCTCTGCACCAACGTTACAATCGCCCTAGGAATATCTGTAATAAAAAATTTTCAATGATCACTCCTGTTACTTAAAATAATATTTTGCTTGATTTCATATTAAAATATACCGACTCTACCAAGAGCTCTACATTGCTGTATTGCAGTTATGTAAACAGACATATGTATGTTTGTACCATTGAATATATGGGTTGAGGTTACATACCTAGTATATTACAATCAATTCAATGATACCCCAAACACAACACATAATCGATTTCTTGGTTAAGCAAAAAGAAGAAATTTCCACTTGTACAAACACATCGCCGCTCAGTCGAATTGTACTCGTAACGGCCTCGTTTTACACCTAGGACCCGCCATTCTGTTTGTTAATTTAAAATGTTATATGCCCTCATAATTAATGTATTCAGAGAGGCTGTTTCTACATCGGCTTTTTTATATAAAAGTATTGTTGTAATGTAATATATATTTTTTCATAAGACATTTCTTTCCTTCTAATATATCTCTAAGTGGTAGTTAGTATACATCGACTCGAAGTGATTAAACTTGGAACTATAAACCTATAAAAATGAAGCTTTAAATGAATTTGACGCTTATCATTCTGCTCTTGGACACGAATCTCTTTTCAGATTGAGAGAGTTTACGGCCGGATTCTACAGGCAATAGAGTGGTAGTAGCGAGGCGACTGAACTTCTGTCGTTAACAAAATATAGTGTTACATAGTTCAAAACATTCATTTGGTAGATATTTGTATTATCATCAAACATCATCAAACAACATCATCATTGTCAATATCATATAAAACCATCTCGCAAAATTTTGAGGTAACGGTCGATTACATGTAGTTATAAAAATATTTTATCTAAAATTGGGTTTTTATTAAATGTACAACGATATAGGTTCAGTTAAAAGGCGAAATTTTATCTAATTGCGGAATATCAGATGAGAATAAATTATTCCAAAACTATAAAAAAAGAAACAAAAATTGAATAATTGAAATTTGAATGATTCAAATCACTATATCGGTTGCCGGTTTATAAAACATTTATTTATTTAAGTCTAACGTGATTCATTTTACCCGATAAATTAGTACATCTGATAATTGTTGGTGTCTATTGAAATTGCGTCCTCAATTATCTTTGTTGATGTATCGATTTATTGTTATCATCGAGGTATTCAACATGATTAATTGCTTTGATTGATAATTTTTTGTAAAACGAGTGGGCAGCAAAGGCTAGTTGCCGTTAATACCCATGCACGACTATAACCGATTCCAAACGCCCTGTAGTCGGCCCTCTTGGGAGAGTGGTTGTGCCAAGATGGCACCATGCCGTCATTAGAGGCTGCTGCTGTTTCTATGCGTTTCCACCGGCATCTGTTGGTTGCATCGCGGCAGCATTGTACAATAGTACCTACTTTTAGTTTTAGTTTTAATGAATGAAACGGACAAACTGAACTGGAAGGACCAGCGTGTGGGCCATCTTCTACGGGGCCTCTTTCAAAATTCTTTAGAACTCAAGCATAATTTAGGAAAACAGGGCGACTTCAGTATAACTTGTTAATATTTTAGTTAGTGTTAATTGTTATGACTGTGTAATGGGATTTTTAGTATTAGTATAACTTGTTGGCAAGACTATTAATTAATGTTAGCTTTACATTCTCTACATTCATCAGGCTCTTCATACATACATGCCGGTTTCGGAGGGTCTTGGCTCCCACATCATCTAGAGCCCGACCTATTTGGTCGAGATAGGAGAGCCTTGGCCTACGTCCACCTCGACACCTACGTCCATCAACACCCGCGTTGTATATCCGTCATTCTTTCATCATCCATTCTCCCTAGATGCCCGAACCATCGAAGCAATGAAAAGAATATTAACAAATGTATAATATAATATATTTAAATTTAAAATAAACAATAAAAAATAAAACTTTATAAAAAAAACCATCTAAAATAATAGTAATAATAATAATGATATTATCACACATAATATAATCATATACATATATATGTATGTCTATAACATTTGGTATGTCTGCATTTACTAGTACATTGCAAAGGAACAAGGCGAAGTGGCACAAAGAGCTTATATTACGCGGTTATGCGACCACAATCCATACGAATTTGCGAGTCCTACTTATCTATGTACCTATTTGCTATTTCATTACATTGACTAACCTATATATTAACAATATCACATGTTTAGTTAAACAACTGTGCGACACAGTAGGTAACTACCTCTAATAATGATCATTTCTATTTAATAATGTAATACATAATGTGTAATAATGACACAATTTACATTTAATACACAGATCATATTAATTATAATTTACATGTAATACGCCTATACATAATAATTATGATTTATATTTGACACACGCATGTCTAATTATTAGTATTTACTAACACACAATGTCAAAACAGTAATGCCAAAATTATTATCTACATTTTGAATGAATATCATTTATATAAATAACACAGAAATACTTAGTCACTAGGTGATACCATTTGCAACTGGTATAAGAATAATATGCAAATGAGTATGATAAATTAGTAAAATCCGCCGCTAGTGGCATTTCAGTATTCAGTTTTGTGGCAATATCACCAACGAACAAGGAAGAATAGAACGGACGCAAGTATTTTATTTTATAATATAAATATATGTATATACCATTGTTACTGTTCCTTTTATATTTTTTCTGAACTTATTAGATACTATTTTAAGACGATTAGATTTTCTCATGTCTTCTGACTGAATGTTGTTTGGACAAAATCCGCATCTATAGCGATAAGCTTACCTTTCGGTCGTCATTTATTTACATGTTTCAATGTAAATTAATTCTCATTGACGCTTTAATATAATTTAAATGAAGCAATTAACGAGTTTATTGTATGCGAGTAAAATTTCTGTCAATAGAGTATAGTGACGGTAAATGTAAGACCCATTATAATTAGCTAGTTCGTAATCAACCACCTCGTTAGGCGTAAGTAAACAAATAATTTATTGTTATCTATAAAACTAACGTATCAATATTGTAATGTTGTAATATTAAACAACGAATATTCTTATTAACACATAACATAAGCCAAACTATTATAATAATTGTCACCAACAATCCCACAGCACCGTTTGAAGTAGGCAGCAATGACTGACCACGGCAGCAACTTGTGACCGCTGCATGCCCTCTGGTTTTCTCTTAACATTTAAAAAATGTAATTTTATCAGACCCGAAAGGATAAACGATTTGTTGCTATAAGATTAATAGCAAGTTGTCATAGGAGTCACTTATATAATAAAAATATTTGCTTAATTATGATAAAGTATGTTACTTAATTTTAAAATGGTAGTAATATTTTTAATGGTTACACATAAGATTAGATTAAATATAAAGATATTATAAGATTAGATTCCACAAAAGAGTTTCTTTAAAATGTCCGAGAGACACGCTTTTTGACCACTGAAAACAGTATACTGATACGATAATTTGTTTAGTCTGTCTGTTACTATGAAATTTTACAATAAGATTCGAGTGAAAAATTAATATGTATCACATCAAAGTTAATATTGTGAACGTAATAAGGAAAATATTATACGTTTATCAAAAAAGGTGTTTTTCGAATTGATGATATTGTGAACTAAATTCTTACAAGTATTTGTTTTACCGTATATCAACTAACTATTAACTAATAACTAAGGTATAATAGACATATCAATTGGTTCCAAGCAGTCATTCGATCATATATCTTCAAAGAAATTATCCAACCAATGAAAAGTATGCTGATTTATAACAATTCATATACAAGATGTATTTTTACTATGTATTATGATATTAATACTTTAATAAGTTTGTAATGCTAAAATGTATTTAGACTGTTGTGACATTTCTTTAAGTCGACTTTTTATCTGTCTATCTTTACCCAATTTTCACGGTGTGCACTAAGGCGACGAACTGGTAAAATAATAATCCAGTGTTGTATAACTAGCGATAAAAAATCATAATATTTTTTATTTATTTTGTGTATTTATTTATTTATTGCGGTTTATTTGCCATAATTTTAAAATTTTGTATGCCCGCAAAGGCTTAAAAATGGCGAGCTAATATTTTTGAAAACCCCTTTTTTACTCATATTTATGGAAATTAACGATTTTGATATTGATATTGACCTATAATTCAGATGATATTTACTTTGTTGTGATCACGATTGGGCCCTTCCTCATTGTGTTAGTGTATATCTAATTGATGTAACTATAATATATAAATAAATATATAAACAAGCAATAAACAAAGGAAGAGTGCTTGCTTTGAATGATGCTAATTCTGTGTGCAGTAACTAGTTTATGAATAAAATTTATCTAATCATTATTTAATCACACGTTCCTATTGTAAATGATAAGTTGAGCCATGTAATCACACATCCCTATAAATAATATAAATGATAAGATGATTCGACTTTGGTGGTATCAACCACAAAACAAATAGGAAGCGTTGAACGAGAAGTGTTTCATATTTTATTGTTATATTTTAATTCAATGTAAATTATTATCGGCATTCGGAATTTATCAGAAGGAAATTATGCTAAGGCAATACTTAGTAGCATACAAAAAAAATATCTTGTTCACGTTACCTTTGGATATCTAATGCGTTTTTATTCGGGATACAATTGGTTGGTATGGCATTATTTTCATTTTTATAAATATAAATAAGAATAGTTTATCAGCTTCTGATATTAGCAATTGTTTTCATTATTAATAATCTATTAAAGTTATTAAGCTCATTGATGATAGGCGACAAACAAAATTATTATTACTTTTGAAATCTGTCATACAATTTTTACATATATTGAATATATTGTGTATTGAAATATGTATCTACATGTGTAGATATATCAATGTATATTTATTAATACCTATGCATTTTTGTGCAGTTTACACGAACAGAGATAAAGAAATGTAGCGTGTTTCACTGTATACCTTTCGTTGATATTACATAATATGACGCTTACAAACATCAATTGTAAGAACAACGGACTATTCAATTTTTAAACAGTTATACCGTCTTTGTGGGTTTTTGTAAATGTATTAAATATCATTATTGGAGGGTTGGTGTTTTATCGTATTGTATCGTTTTATGTGTGCTACAAAATTGTATTAAAGCATTTTTGCTTTAAGTGCTCGTTGAGTGATGGTTTAGAGTCACAATTTGGGTTTGATAGGTGTCGTTGCTTTTTCGAGCAGAACAAACTTTGCCGAGTCGCTAGTGCCATACATACATATATATATATTTATTATCTCAAAACGGATAATCTAATATAGATACATATTCTTAGTACCAAACATCTACTTCTATTGTAATAATAAAACTGTGTACCATACCCCTCATAGTGTATATCGGACGCTTTTAACTTTGTTATTCTATCTGTAGGTGATGAGATAACGTGAGATATGTGCGACTGTGGAAATTCCGGTTATAAAATAATTATAGCGACAGTTATAATGTTTTCAGTGCTCAAATACAGGCATGGAAGGTGAGTACTATAACACTGGGCATAGTAATTATTCTTTGCGTTGCGTTGGGTTTATCAATATACCGAGTAACTTTGCCCACTTTGTGCTTTATTTTATGTATTAGATATCTAGCTATTATACGAGTATTAGAAATTCATGTTGTTATCATTATTAAATACATAACAAATTTATGCAAATAGAAACAAAAACCTCAATTTCGCTGACATTTCTCAATATAAAATAAAAAGTTATTTGTAATATTCTACAATTCCTTTTAGCTAATCTCTTTTGATAACAATTCATATTATTTTTTGTGGAATAATTTTCATTGCGTTTCAATGAACACTTCCTTCGGCTTCTAACAAAGTGATAAAAGTCCCTGTAGTTAAAGTTCGTTTTTACTTTTTACTGCATAGAAATCCAGTTTTAGTTACATAATTTTGTTTTAATTTCATTGGTAATAACATTTAATTAGTATTTTCTGGGCAATACAAAAATCTGTTATAATTTTTGCCATAATATAAATATTTAAAAATTTAATCCTTATTCGTTTCAGCCATACGGACATGAGGAAATTACCGGAAGGCTTTACATTGGGTGTTGCCACTGCCGCATACCAGATAGAAGGGGGATGGAATGTTGATGGTGAGGTTTTCCTAAAAAGCATCGTATAACCGAATGCAATGAATGCACGTAGGTGCCGAGGGAGTCCAAGACTCGCCTATCTCAACCAAATAGATCAGACACTGGCTGATGGGGGAGTCGAGGGCCTCCGAAACCGGATACACACACATGTGTAATGTGACGTCACGCGAGATCTGATTAATGATTGAAGTTCCATTTCTGATTTTTAGACAAAGCACCCAGCATGTGGGACCATTTCTCTCACAAGCCATTAAAGATCGCAGACAACTTGAGGTAACGGTCGATTACATGTAGTTATAAAAATATTTTATCTAAAATTGGGTTTTTATTAAATGTACAACGATATAGGTTCAGTTAAAAGGCGAAATTTTATCTAATTGCGGAATATCAGATGAGAATAAATTATTCCAAAACTATAAAAAAAGAAACAAAAATTGAATAATTGAAATTTGAATGATTCAAATCACTATATCGGTTGCCGGTTTATAAAACATTTATTTATTTAAGTCTAACGTGATTCATTTTACCCGATAAATTAGTACATCTGATAATTGTTGGTGTCTATTGAAATTGCGTCCTCAATTATCTTTGTTGATGTATCGATTTATTGTTATCATCGAGGTATTCAACATGATTAATTGCTTTGATTGATAATTTTTTGTAAAACGAGTGGGCAGCAAAGGCTAGTTGCCGTTAATACCCATGCACGACTATAACCGATTCCAAACGCCCTGTAGTCGGCCCTCTTGGGAGAGTGGTTGTGCCAAGATGGCACCATGCCGTCATTAGAGGCTGCTGCTGTTTCTATGCGTTTCCACCGGCATCTGTTGGTTGCATCGCGGCAGCATTGTACAATAGTACCTACTTTTAGTTTTAGTTTTAATGAATGAAACGGACAAACTGAACTGGAAGGACCAGCGTGTGGGCCATCTTCTACGGGGCCTCTTTCAAAATTCTTTAGAACTCAAGCATAATTTAGGAAAACAGGGCGACTTCAGTATAACTTGTTAATATTTTAGTTAGTGTTAATTGTTATGACTGTGTAATGGGATTTTTAGTATTAGTATAACTTGTTGGCAAGACTATTAATTAATGTTAGCTTTACATTCTCTACATTCATCAGGCTCTTCATACATACATGCCGGTTTCGGAGGGTCTTGGCTCCCACATCATCTAGAGCCCGACCTATTTGGTCGAGATAGGAGAGCCTTGGCCTACGTCCACCTCGACACCTACGTCCATCAACACCCGCGTTGTATATCCGTCATTCTTTCATCATCCATTCTCCCTAGATGCCCGAACCATCGAAGCAATGAAAAGAATATTAACAAATGTATAATATAATATATTTAAATTTAAAATAAACAATAAAAAATAAAACTTTATAAAAAAAACCATCTAAAATAATAGTAATAATAATAATGATATTATCACACATAATATAATCATATACATATATATGTATGTCTATAACATTTGGTATGTCTGCATTTACTAGTACATTGCAAAGGAACAAGGCGAAGTGGCACAAAGAGCTTATATTACGCGGTTATGCGACCACAATCCATACGAATTTGCGAGTCCTACTTATCTATGTACCTATTTGCTATTTCATTACATTGACTAACCTATATATTAACAATATCACATGTTTAGTTAAACAACTGTGCGACACAGTAGGTAACTACCTCTAATAATGATCATTTCTATTTAATAATGTAATACATAATGTGTAATAATGACACAATTTACATTTAATACACAGATCATATTAATTATAATTTACATGTAATACGCCTATACATAATAATTATGATTTATATTTGACACACGCATGTCTAATTATTAGTATTTACTAACACACAATGTCAAAACAGTAATGCCAAAATTATTATCTACATTTTGAATGAATATCATTTATATAAATAACACAGAAATACTTAGTCACTAGGTGATACCATTTGCAACTGGTATAAGAATAATATGCAAATGAGTATGATAAATTAGTAAAATCCGCCGCTAGTGGCATTTCAGTATTCAGTTTTGTGGCAATATCACCAACGAACAAGGAAGAATAGAACGGACGCAAGTATTTTATTTTATAATATAAATATATGTATATACCATTGTTACTGTTCCTTTTATATTTTTTCTGAACTTATTAGATACTATTTTAAGACGATTAGATTTTCTCATGTCTTCTGACTGAATGTTGTTTGGACAAAATCCGCATCTATAGCGATAAGCTTACCTTTCGGTCGTCATTTATTTACATGTTTCAATGTAAATTAATTCTCATTGACGCTTTAATATAATTTAAATGAAGCAATTAACGAGTTTATTGTATGCGAGTAAAATTTCTGTCAATAGAGTATAGTGACGGTAAATGTAAGACCCATTATAATTAGCTAGTTCGTAATCAACCACCTCGTTAGGCGTAAGTAAACAAATAATTTATTGTTATCTATAAAACTAACGTATCAATATTGTAATGTTGTAATATTAAACAACGAATATTCTTATTAACACATAACATAAGCCAAACTATTATAATAATTGTCACCAACAATCCCACAGCACCGTTTGAAGTAGGCAGCAATGACTGACCACGGCAGCAACTTGTGACCGCTGCATGCCCTCTGGTTTTCTCTTAACATTTAAAAAATGTAATTTTATCAGACCCGAAAGGATAAACGATTTGTTGCTATAAGATTAATAGCAAGTTGTCATAGGAGTCACTTATATAATAAAAATATTTGCTTAATTATGATAAAGTATGTTACTTAATTTTAAAATGGTAGTAATATTTTTAATGGTTACACATAAGATTAGATTAAATATAAAGATATTATAAGATTAGATTCCACAAAAGAGTTTCTTTAAAATGTCCGAGAGACACGCTTTTTGACCACTGAAAACAGTATACTGATACGATAATTTGTTTAGTCTGTCTGTTACTATGAAATTTTACAATAAGATTCGAGTGAAAAATTAATATGTATCACATCAAAGTTAATATTGTGAACGTAATAAGGAAAATATTATACGTTTATCAAAAAAGGTGTTTTTCGAATTGATGATATTGTGAACTAAATTCTTACAAGTATTTGTTTTACCGTATATCAACTAACTATTAACTAATAACTAAGGTATAATAGACATATCAATTGGTTCCAAGCAGTCATTCGATCATATATCTTCAAAGAAATTATCCAACCAATGAAAAGTATGCTGATTTATAACAATTCATATACAAGATGTATTTTTACTATGTATTATGATATTAATACTTTAATAAGTTTGTAATGCTAAAATGTATTTAGACTGTTGTGACATTTCTTTAAGTCGACTTTTTATCTGTCTATCTTTACCCAATTTTCACGGTGTGCACTAAGGCGACGAACTGGTAAAATAATAATCCAGTGTTGTATAACTAGCGATAAAAAATCATAATATTTTTTATTTATTTTGTGTATTTATTTATTTATTGCGGTTTATTTGCCATAATTTTAAAATTTTGTATGCCCGCAAAGGCTTAAAAATGGCGAGCTAATATTTTTGAAAACCCCTTTTTTACTCATATTTATGGAAATTAACGATTTTGATATTGATATTGACCTATAATTCAGATGATATTTACTTTGTTGTGATCACGATTGGGCCCTTCCTCATTGTGTTAGTGTATATCTAATTGATGTAACTATAATATATAAATAAATATATAAACAAGCAATAAACAAAGGAAGAGTGCTTGCTTTGAATGATGCTAATTCTGTGTGCAGTAACTAGTTTATGAATAAAATTTATCTAATCATTATTTAATCACACGTTCCTATTGTAAATGATAAGTTGAGCCATGTAATCACACATCCCTATAAATAATATAAATGATAAGATGATTCGACTTTGGTGGTATCAACCACAAAACAAATAGGAAGCGTTGAACGAGAAGTGTTTCATATTTTATTGTTATATTTTAATTCAATGTAAATTATTATCGGCATTCGGAATTTATCAGAAGGAAATTATGCTAAGGCAATACTTAGTAGCATACAAAAAAAATATCTTGTTCACGTTACCTTTGGATATCTAATGCGTTTTTATTCGGGATACAATTGGTTGGTATGGCATTATTTTCATTTTTATAAATATAAATAAGAATAGTTTATCAGCTTCTGATATTAGCAATTGTTTTCATTATTAATAATCTATTAAAGTTATTAAGCTCATTGATGATAGGCGACAAACAAAATTATTATTACTTTTGAAATCTGTCATACAATTTTTACATATATTGAATATATTGTGTATTGAAATATGTATCTACATGTGTAGATATATCAATGTATATTTATTAATACCTATGCATTTTTGTGCAGTTTACACGAACAGAGATAAAGAAATGTAGCGTGTTTCACTGTATACCTTTCGTTGATATTACATAATATGACGCTTACAAACATCAATTGTAAGAACAACGGACTATTCAATTTTTAAACAGTTATACCGTCTTTGTGGGTTTTTGTAAATGTATTAAATATCATTATTGGAGGGTTGGTGTTTTATCGTATTGTATCGTTTTATGTGTGCTACAAAATTGTATTAAAGCATTTTTGCTTTAAGTGCTCGTTGAGTGATGGTTTAGAGTCACAATTTGGGTTTGATAGGTGTCGTTGCTTTTTCGAGCAGAACAAACTTTGCCGAGTCGCTAGTGCCATACATACATATATATATATTTATTATCTCAAAACGGATAATCTAATATAGATACATATTCTTAGTACCAAACATCTACTTCTATTGTAATAATAAAACTGTGTACCATACCCCTCATAGTGTATATCGGACGCTTTTAACTTTGTTATTCTATCTGTAGGTGATGAGATAACGTGAGATATGTGCGACTGTGGAAATTCCGGTTATAAAATAATTATAGCGACAGTTATAATGTTTTCAGTGCTCAAATACAGGCATGGAAGGTGAGTACTATAACACTGGGCATAGTAATTATTCTTTGCGTTGCGTTGGGTTTATCAATATACCGAGTAACTTTGCCCACTTTGTGCTTTATTTTATGTATTAGATATCTAGCTATTATACGAGTATTAGAAATTCATGTTGTTATCATTATTAAATACATAACAAATTTATGCAAATAGAAACAAAAACCTCAATTTCGCTGACATTTCTCAATATAAAATAAAAAGTTATTTGTAATATTCTACAATTCCTTTTAGCTAATCTCTTTTGATAACAATTCATATTATTTTTTGTGGAATAATTTTCATTGCGTTTCAATGAACACTTCCTTCGGCTTCTAACAAAGTGATAAAAGTCCCTGTAGTTAAAGTTCGTTTTTACTTTTTACTGCATAGAAATCCAGTTTTAGTTACATAATTTTGTTTTAATTTCATTGGTAATAACATTTAATTAGTATTTTCTGGGCAATACAAAAATCTGTTATAATTTTTGCCATAATATAAATATTTAAAAATTTAATCCTTATTCGTTTCAGCCATACGGACATGAGGAAATTACCGGAAGGCTTTACATTGGGTGTTGCCACTGCCGCATACCAGATAGAAGGGGGATGGAATGTTGATGGTGAGGTTTTCCTAAAAAGCATCGTATAACCGAATGCAATGAATGCACGTAGGTGCCGAGGGAGTCCAAGACTCGCCTATCTCAACCAAATAGATCAGACACTGGCTGATGGGGGAGTCGAGGGCCTCCGAAACCGGATACACACACATGTGTAATGTGACGTCACGCGAGATCTGATTAATGATTGAAGTTCCATTTCTGATTTTTAGACAAAGCACCCAGCATGTGGGACCATTTCTCTCACAAGCCATTAAAGATCGCAGACAACACTACAGGCGATGACGCCTGCAAATCGTATCAGTTCTACAAACGTGACATTGAAATGCTCAAATTCCTGGGCGTTGATTTCTACAGGTTCTCCATTTCATGGACAAGGATCCTTCCAAACAGTTTCCCAAACAAAGTAAGCAGAGCTGGTCTTGCGTATTATAATAATATCATCAATGAACTATTGGCGAATGGTATTGAGCCAGTTGTGACGTTATATCACTGGGATCTTCCATAAAACCTTCAAGACTTAGGAGGCTGGGCCAATCCTCTCATAGTCGATTGGTTTGAAGATTATGTTAGACTTGTGTATCAACACTTCGGGGATAGAGTAAAGACTTGGATTACAATAAATGAACCTAAGCAAATAGCTATATATGGATACGGAATGCCCAGGATGGCTCCTGGTATAAATTCTCGTGGTATCGGCGATTATTTGGCAGTTAAACATCTGATCTTGGCACATGCGAGAGCTTGGCATGTTTATGACAAGGAGTTCAGAGAGAAACAGAAAGGTAAGACCAAGGTGAGAATTATGAGATGCTTTTACTTTTAAAATTTTAAATATTATGTACTAAATAAACATTAAATCATCTTTTTTATATGAAGAAAGTAGTAAACGGGTATGCGGTAGTCAGAAGTGACCGCAGCCGCCTTTAATCCCTTGGAGAGGAATATTCGTCCTTTTCTTGGCCGGTCACGAAAGTTTTGCTGCTCTTAATGGCTAAGATTGTTGTCTCCAGTATTCACGTGGAACGGCAACCACACCCTTAAGACCGAAACACAGATTGTTTTAATAACAAGTACTTCACGGTAGAAATAGATGAGCGTTGGTACTTTCCCGGCCGGACCGTTCTATCAGCTACTTCATCACATGATAGTATGTGATATATTTAAAGCGGATAGTTCAAACAGCAATTTGAAAGGTTGTTTCGCTATGTGTAAATGTCTATAAAATTTGTTACTGGAAAATATTACAAGAACATACTACTCATACCAGCTTACCTGGACGGAATCAGCGAATGAGTTGACGGGCCCATTAATGCATTGGTTACCGAAGTTGACTGCTATACAGCGTTCATGGTTACGATTCCTACCCAGGATAAATAGCTGGGCGATGAGCACAATCATTTGATGGGTCTAGATGTAAAATCATTTATAGAAAAACTTATAGAAATATTTGTAGATATTTATGTGGTTTATCACTCGTCTAATTACCATAGGAGTTGCCCAGTCTGAGGTCAGATGGTCATCTATGGAGATACTGCAAGATTTTTTTATTCATATTTATTTTCTATTTCCGTGATATCTTTTTCAGGTATCTGCGGAATAACAATAGCGGTAGACTACCGCGAAGGTATCACTGATTCGCCATCGGACGTACAAACGGGCAAAGACGCAATGGATTTTGAAGTGGGCCTCTATAGCCACCCAATTTTCTCATCCAAAGGCGGTTTCCCGGACAGTGTTGTGCGTATCGTCGGAGAAAAAAGTGCCGCTCAGGGTTTTGTGAGAAGCAGACTGCCTGATTTCAGCGCAGAAGAAATTGAGTATGTTAAAGGTGCAGAATTTATTTTATTTTTTCATATAAATATTTGTTTATCTATTGTAATTACAAAATCTAAACTCTACTCTACTTAAAACAATCGGTTATAAGATATAAAATTTAAATAAAATTATATGTATTAATTTTTTAATGAGAAAAATACGATTTTTAAACAGATTTCCCAAAAATATATCAACAAAACAATTAACAGGCCAACAACGCAATTTTTATTCGTACTCTGAATAATGCAAGAAATAAATATCTAAGAGATATTTTTCAAATCAAAAGCGATAAAACTATCAAATGTGTGTGTGTGTAGTGTGTAAATATGTGTAATTATAATAAGTATCAAATGGGTGTAGGACGTAATAACATGTAAAAGCTTAGAATTTTTTTCAAGGCACCAGCGACTTTTTCGGCTTCAATCACTACTCAACAAAATTTTACTCAAGGGACAAATTTGAAAAAGGCATGTATCCTGTACCATCATACGATGATGATATAGGAGCGTTTGTTACGTTTTTGGACTACGAGAAAAGTGCAGTCATTCACGTAACTGTAAGTATTTTGTAATAACCTGTTCATGCTATTTCATGTATGACTAATGTACATCTGTTAACATAAATACCAGTTGGCTAAAGTTGCCTTATGCGATAAACAAATTGCATGCCTTGTGTCTGAGTGTAGATGTTTTCATGTAAATTCGCAACACCTTTTAAAGTAGTTAACGAATATTCTGGTTAAAGGTGGGCGGGCGGCAATAGTGTACTATTGTTTTAAAAATAGACATTTATGAAAGACAGACACATGCAAGATAATGTACGCGTGCATCCTCTTGCATGTCTCTCTCTGTAATCGTTTCGAAATACATCGAAATATGCATAATTAGTTGTAATTAATCATAGGTAGTTCCGGACGGTATTCGGAAAGCCTTGAATTGGGTGAAGGAAACCTGTAATAACCCTCCAGTAATGATAACTGAGAACGGTTTCGCTACTTATGGTGGGTTGGAGGACGAAAAAAGAATATCATATTACACCAAATACCTTAATGCAATGCTGGATGCAATTGAAAAGGACAAATGTGACGTCATCAGCTATACTGCCTGGAGTTTGATGGATAACTTCGAGTGGGGTTTCGGTTTGAGGTGAGTTAATGAGACTCATCGTTCCCGCTCAATAGCAATTTTGGTCTAGCTCTGATTAATGTCCAGGGTCTAAATCCGATTATGGGTATATATTATTTTCATGTAAGTATGACTGGTATGGTATATCGTCTACGTTCATGATAATAATCATTTAGGTCATTACCATCTGATCAGAAATGAGCTGACAGATGTTTTCGTCTTTTAACATGTCAACACTCTGTCCTATTTAAGAAACTTCCTAGTTCCTACCTAACTAAAGGTTTTTTAGTTTTATTAGTTTTATCGAACATAATATGTATTTCGTTTCGCAGAGCAAAATTTGGGCTGTTCGAAGTCGATTATAAAGACGATCACAGAACGAGGAAAACTCGAAAATCGGCTTTTTGGTACAAAAAACTTATCGAAACAAGAACATTGGAACAAGATTATCATTCGGATTTTAAAGAAATGTCTTTTTAATTAATTTTATTTCAGTAAATAAATACCTAGTGTATAATAGTTGCTTCTTTAATTCCTGACTTTCGGAATTTACTTTTGTCCATAGATCTTCTTTATTTAGAGAAGTTAAATATATACCTACTTATGGCAGGGGGGAAAATAAAATACAAGGAAGAAGTGCTCACATTCAAAGTGCACGTCATACACATAACCAGAAGTTCCTACAATCAACTCCATGATATAACCCCCATACATACTCGTACAAAGGGAAAATTTGGTTGTCTTCATTTTAACAAACAATTAATGTTGTTTGAACATGTTTATGCAACGATAATAATGTAGATAAAAAAATTTATCAAATGTGCGGAAATAGTTATATTATGATAACAAATTATACATAACAATTATTATCTAATGATACCATTTTCTATTGGATTTTCCTTTCATTTTACAAACTTACAACGACCAATTTAAGACCTAAACTTGAAAATTGGCTCGCAAATGCTGTTTGACTAATTTTATTTTCAATAAACAAATATAAGCTAACTATGAAATGTTAAGAAATAAATTACTTTTAACTTAAGATTTATTATTTATCTATCAAATTTTTTTCGTTTTTTCAGACATTAAAATTAAATAATGTAACATAATACACATGCTGTATTTAAATATTTATAAATAATAAAATATATCTGCAATGTATAAATTTTTGCGAAGATAAATTTCAATAAATAAAATACCAGCTACGTAGGTTTTGGGTTCCAAATTGATCTTGATCTTGCTAACAAGGAGACAATTCACTGTATGTCTCGTGACAAGTTATAAGATGCTGACGTTCGAGCAACTGGAAAATCACATCAAAAGATATGTCACAATCATATTTGCGTTTTAAAATTTTAAAAGAATGAGGAATAAATTAAAAGAAGTATTTTATTTTATTCTTATGGTGCCACAAACATCATATAGTATAATGGGGACGGTTGAAGGATTACCAAATATACAAAGAATAACAAGTTCAACTCCAAACTTCACACGGAAACTTCTAGGTCCTACTATTGCGATAAAACATTTGTTTTGATTCGATATATACATATATAAGCACCTATATGTCATATTGCAAAGAAATAGTAAATAACTAATCCGAAAAAAATGCGTATTACTAATTTATAAATTTTTGTGCAGCGAGATCCTGTGTGGTTTTTCTCGTTGTTTCCTGATGTTCTGTTTCTTGGTTTGCTGCTACAAAACACTTTTTGAACCGAAATTATGAAAGAACATTGTAATATCCATGTCAAAAAAATATCTTTGTAGTTAGGGCGTAAAATTTGCATGCTTAACCGGATATAATAATTACTATTAATCGTATCGATTATCCACACATCCACAATCAACTATTTTTATTCGTTTCATACCGGCCCATATATATTTTAAGTAAGAAATATATGGAATATCGAGAATTCACTTTAAGAATACAAATGTAATATAGTTAATAAAAATTAATTTATTGGTAATATTTTATTTAAACGTCAATCTGAGTTTATAAATGTCATTCGACAACTAAGCAACAGGCGCTTTACGTCAAATGTTATGCCAAGTGTCAGAAAACAATATAAAGAACGTGAAACGTCAATTGCGTACAGCGATGTAACTTGAGAAGTTGTGTTTATTCGAAGCCACAAATTAAAAATGTACATTTACGAATTACCGTATGACATAAACAAGGAATTATGCAGACTGCTCGACAACGACGATGATTGGAAAGAACTCGCCGGTGTTCATATGAAATATACACCTTTCGATGTAAACGTAAGTAAAATTTTGTTACATGTATGTATATTCGATACTTTTGGTCGAAGTATGGGTTTTCCCAGGTGCGCAGGGTTTTAGATTAACTATTCCGTGGCTTTCCCATCGTTACATCATATCAGATTTTATTCTTCTACGTAATTCTTTTTATTTACGAATACGTGTTTATAGTGTTATGTTTATTACAAGATTTGAACATAAGATATTTATTTGTTTTGAAGAATTCGTATTTATGCTAACCCTTGAGGAAAATATGTAGATAAACGATCTTTAACCCTTATTCTGATTAGTTCTGAGAACGAAAAAAAAGAATATATATGTAGGAACTGTTTGATTTTCCAAACATACTAAAATTTGCAAGTAAAACAAAATTATTAATAGAATAAAGTAACTCTATAATCATTAAAATCAGAAACTATACTTATAATTGATTTGGTTAAACTGCCTCAATTAATTAAGCGGGACTGAATAGTAATTCTACTTCATATAATTATATAGGGCAGTTGTGAATATGTACTTTTTAACATTTAATGAATTGACCTATGAATAAGATTTAATATCTGTTTTGTAATTATCACAACTAAGTGCTTAACATGTCCTGCAACTTAAGGAAACTTAAAAAAAAAATCCTATATAAAAAAAAAATACCTTACCACCTGTACTGTTAATCATCTGCATAGACTTTCTATCGTGATACTAGGGTAATATGTATGTGTGTGTAATGAAAGCTATGACACCATCTTATCTAGTATAGCTTTTATTAAAAAGTGAAAGTGGAGAAGATTGTAAAAAAGTATGTTTGTCTATAAGGAAATTTATGCTGCAATAATATTTGCCCAGCCTTTGAATTTTTATGCATAACATATTATGTGTTTTCTATGCTTTTAAAAGTATAACTTTAACAGCAACAGCTTTAACAGCAACCGTGACCATTATTTCTTCTAACTATAAGACAGTCCAATGTTTAGTTATTTTGATTCCGAAACACATTGTGGTTATAAATCTTATGTAAGCAAAAGTTAAAATTGAGTTTCTGGAGGTCATTAATGAAAGAGCTTACAATGCCCTGTATTATTTCATTATTCCAAATAGATTTTATTCTAGTGCTCCATAAGTGCTGTACACTTGTTTATAAAAATAATATTTATATACATTTTCATATTATTAACAGATTGTTGTGAATATAAATGTTTCCGTCACTAACCCAGTGGTACATTAATACGGTATTATCAATCAGAAATGTAATGTATCTAAAATCAAATTTGAAAATATATCTTATTATCATAAAAATCAGGCCAAGGGTAAACGAGTATAGGATAACGAATTTTGTTATTGGAAATTGTTAATTCATGATTTGAAGAATTCTGTTTAATTGTTTCCCTATGACACTAACTGTACGTACAGTCCCGCGCGTGCGTCATTGCGATATATGGTTGCTGTATAATTATATAGTTTTACTACGAAATGAAATGGATCGTACACATGACTGTACATAATAACGACCCGATAAAGGATTTTTTGAATTTTTGTGTTCTGGTATATTAAAATAAGTGCTATGTGCTACAGCGCGTGCGATTTTGCACTGACACTGATTTGAAATATGGCTTCTTGACAGATAGTAGCGTAACGTTATTCGGTATTATATTGAATATTTCATGAAAAATTGTGCGTTGTTGTGTTGTGTATTGCGATAATTTTTCTTGGTAATTTTTTTTTACTACGGCACGTCCTATTTTACACTGACACTGATATTTGGATTTTATAGACATTCGCACAACGAAACGTGCACTACGACACGTGCAATTTTACACTAACACTTAGAAATTCGGAATACACAAAAGTAACACAATAAATGCCCGATTTGAGCCTCTGGTCCTAAAACCTCCATACACCTCCATACTCCCCTGTTAAAATCCTAAACAAGGCTTGGCTTGGACGTATTTAATGAAAAAAAATATACTACATCCCTACCAGTAGGTACTTTATTTTTACTATTTCTATTTTTACCGATAGATTTGTACTGTATTTCCTCCATCGGATCATTTCATATTTCGTAAATAAAAATATATTTTTGAATTATCATACCAATTTGTATCGTACTATATTTTTAAGACATACAATCAAAATCATTTCACAAAATTGATTATAACAGGAAATTTACAAATACTATTTATGATCAGAACAGGTTAGGCTATCTAGAAACGCCTTAGTTAATTGTTAAATTGTGCTTTTGTTCACAAGCCGTCATTTATTATGCCAATTTACTCATTTGCCGAAATTTAATATCTTTTCTGTTTTTTCTTTCTTTTATCGACGAAGCGTGTCAGGTTTGTAAGGACAGATGTTTGGTACTCGGTGCTCTCTGCCTACCCCGCTAAGGACCTGGTGTGACGGTTATTTATTTTATTTATTTATTTTTCTTAACAATTCGTAAAGTTATCTCTTACAATTCGCCAAATCTTCCAGGAAATAGAACAAGTGGCGCGCCGTCAATCAATATCGCCAACAAACCAGCTTTTTACGAGATGGGGTCAATTGAATCATCGAGTCGAAGAGCTGTTCATCCTATTCTATCGCATGAAGCACGTTCCAGCACAACGGTGTCTTTTACCAGTAGTTGACAGCAGATTTCATAAACTGTTGAATAAGCAGGACAACAACAATGGTGTGAAGGAGAAAGCAAGCGATAAAAATGATAGTAAGTGTAGTATTCAATTTTTTATTTATTTATTTAGCTATAGGCTCGTGTTTGACTGCTATCCCACCTGATGGAAAGTGGGATGCAGGATAGGATGAATCACGCTTGCCCAGAAAGGGCCTATTCAGTCTTGACTTGAATAATTCTAGATTGTGTGTATGGGGAAAAATAGGATAAAATATAACGAATTGTATTGGTATTAACCAACATGAATAATATTAACCGAACTAATTGATACTAGCAGTCATATTACTATAGTCGAGACCAGTTGCAGATGTCTGTGGGCAGCAGCGACCAATTGTGACTGATGCATTCCAATTTGCAATTATTTTGCCATAAAAAAAAACTTTGTTTT
>DVPR01000039.1:0-20361 GCA_018239345.1 Oxynetra stangelandi
GGCCTTGTTCGTGAACTACTGAAGGCCGTCCGGCGAGCAATAACGAGTTACCTACATACACTAGCAATGTACTCGTACACGCATTTCGAGAAGTTCATGGTTACTCTTATTTTTAAGATGAAGTCCGAGCAGGAAGGTCAAGGACTTTATTTTTGGCGGGCGCAACGCGACGCCTCTGCCAGCAACCCACTTTTAAAATTCCCGAAATAATTTTATTAAACGGTATTTGGGTGCTCTTGATCGTGTTGCATAGTAAACAAAGTAAGTAACAAATTCATTCATAAAATGCTTATACAGACTAGCTTAAAACAATAGCCTTCTCATATTAGGTAAGTATTAAAAACAAACTTGTTCAGATGGGCCGGCACTATTTCATTAGAATGAACTATTATTATAGCGGTATTGATTCAGATCATTAGATTGACATCATTAGTACTGACATTCGTTGTATTTTACTGTGAATACTGAAACTTAGTTATATGATCAATATTATATTCACTATGGAAGCAATGTTCATTTGTTTTGCGGCAAAATTATTTATTCTTACTAGTTTTCCGCTTGAGAGTACAATTAGTGTTTATAAATCCTCTCGAGTGGAGCACGCGCAGTGCTTGGTGTATTTCGTCTTATTTTTATATGAACCCGCATTACTTATACGATATGGTAGTTTTTCACATAAGGTATTCACTGTAGCTGCCGAATTAGCATTTCGTTGTTGATTCGTCGCCACGCCGACCGTCCTTGGAATAAGGATGTGACAAATGGGCGTCTTATCTGACCGTTCACACTTCTACTAGCCTATCAATGCTTAAAACACGAGCGTATATTCGGTATTTTACAAGAAACAATTCAATTAACAGTATACCGATGGGGGGCGATTTCAATACCTGGCAATGATACTTTGAGACTACGTATTTGCTTTAATATTATTTTGTACTTTATATAAACATTACAGTGTGAAAAAGTCACGGACGTTTTCCTTGTATACTCAAATAACAACTTTGTAATACAAATACTACCATTTTGGTAAATTATGAAATATTTCGTAATTGCCACAGTGTTTATATTTATTGTGCAATATGAAATAATTAAAAAACAATAGATATCTCTCAATATTTAATATTTAGTATGGAGATATAAGTGGAAGTTGATCTTAGAAATATTCAACATAAGAAACAAACTTTTGTCTATGGTTCACATAAACAAAAGCGGGCGTGGTTGAATGACATTTAATATTTATTGTCCTAGTTTAATGAACTTATGGAGGTTTCATTTAATATTAAATTATTTCTTTGTACAAGTAGTGGTAAATAAAAAGTTTAACAAAAAAAGTATTATAATTAGATTACTCTTTCTAACAAATTGAATGTGGTTATTACAATAATTACAACTTAATTGTACTTATAGCCACATTGTCGATGCATAGATTTATTTTAAATCGACATTTATGATGTAGTTAGAAGCTTGAACACACGAGTTAACTTTAAACTTCAGGAATTTCGGTAACTTTACTTTTACGCAAGTAGCCCTCTGAACCGGTTCTGGCGACGCCTGCAAATTTTTTATGTCTGCAGTGCCTGCATGGCACACCTAAACGCTACGGTTGGAAAAAGAAAGATGAAACATTTCCGAAAAGCCCATTCTCTGGAGATGAAATGATACGACGACATGGTTGGTTGTAGATCATTGAACATGGACCGCGCATTTTACATTCAACGTAAATTTGGATTTTATGTATCTTGTTGACAAACGTAGTGTCTTTCAAAAATTCCACTCAGGTACGGTATTCAGGTCCCAGACTTAAGCTCAAGATAGAACAATCCTTAAGAATAGCTACAGGTGTCCGATAATTAAAGTGATAATACTAACAAAAGACCTGATTTATAATTTCTTGTATTGGAACTAAAAAGAAATCTAATCAAACAAAAAATTTCTAATGATTTATATGGTGTGCCTACTGATGTTTTGAATAGTACATGGACCGTGCATACCGCCACTTGTATCCGAATGTTTACGTGAACTTGTTATCAATCATATGACGGAATTAATAATTTAATACAACTCATACAATGGATAATAATATTGGAACAAGATGAAACATTCAGGAAGTCAGAGTGACCTCGTGCGAGTCAGCATGAGGAAGCATTTCAATACAATTTATTTGAGTTCCTTTAAGCCCACTTTGTCCACATATTATTAACGTTTTATAAATTATAAATGTTTCATTTTATTATTAAATTTTAGTTATTAAATTTTCAGCATAAAAAGGCATTCCTAATTTCACAATTACCCTTGATACGTGAAATAAAATGTCGCTAGTAAAGAAACGAATAATGAGAAAAAATGTATTTATAAGATATGAAACATGACTTGATGATACGACGTTAGCTGAGACAATACAGTGGAACGCGTTTAGGGAAGTGCGTGACCGGCGTTGTAAGCTACGTCCACTGAGCCGTGCCTCCCGGGAGACACTTGGAAACGCTTATCAATAATTTATAATACTATATTATTAGCTTTGTAATCTATTATTACAAATATGTTAGAACATATATGATCATAAACAAACTATTGAAAGGAATAAAAAAGAAACGCCATAGTATTTTGTTTACTTGCATACCTAACTTACTTGTGACTAAGGGATAAAGCTTTTACCGAAGCGAAATAAAAAAATTAATAATTCAAATTAGGAGACGTGAATAGCGTATAGAGCGATGTTAGTTACAAGTCAGAAGTTACTAGTTAAATATTCGTCCACACGATGTTCTGGGAAACATTTAAGATAGTGCGTGGTAAACATTATAAATGCCGATGTTCCTTTGAACTAATGGAAAGTCTTCACACCACGAACCAAACACTTTTGTACACTGTTAGTGTTACTTTTCTATAGTGAACATTATTGAGAATATGTCTAATATGTATCGACCTAGAAAGATAACAATTATTACAATAAACATTCATTTTCATGTTCCGATACTTCCACGTTGTATTCCGCTTTAGGCTCAGCCAGCTCAGCTTATACCGTTCAGTTGAGCTGTTTATAGGTTTTGTTTGTTGCCTATCATATTTCAAAAGTAACAAAATTTTCTCAAGACCACTTGAATTTTATTTTCAAGGTATATTTGATTTTTTCAGTACAAAAAAGGAGATTTTGATACCCAGCAATTTCAATGAGTGGAATGAGCTTCATTTGGAGTCATGAACGGGCTGAGTTTTCATATCAAAGCGAAGCCTAGTACATAGCGATAAATGGAAGGGTTTTTCACTTATTCATTTCCTAAGACCTTGTAATATTTGCCACTGTCATCTAACCTACCGATTGGCTTGGAACGCTATCCAGAAACCCCCACGTCAATCCGCATAGCGGTGAGCTTCAAGCTTGTTAAACGATAAAAGTGGTATGTATATTTCTAGAAAATTGTACGTCATGTGATATTTACATACAACTTGGACTACACATAGAAACTATTACACAGTCGGTTCTTGCGTGGTTGGTAATGCATATTTATGCAGATTTTTTTGAACCATACAAAATTGTAAACGTAGTTTACACGGGCACAAACCGTCCACTATGCTTAACAACGCTTTAAGTTCTCAATAGAGGTAGCATCCAAATAACAATTGTTAATGAATGCGATAACAAAAATAAGCAAGATTACATAGAATTGGAAACAATGAGTGACAACATTTGCTTTCAAGAGGCATATTAAGCTCGATTGTTAAAAAAAAACGCGATGGCAACCATTTTACATGCCAGACTCGAACTTCTCGCTTCTCCGAAATAAAACAAAGGAAGATGTGAAGCGGTCCTGCGGCGAATAAAAATATATCTGCAATGAACTAAGAA
This sequence comes from Oxynetra stangelandi, assembly GCA_018239345.1. Classification (NCBI taxonomy): domain Eukaryota; kingdom Metazoa; phylum Arthropoda; class Insecta; order Lepidoptera; family Hesperiidae; genus Oxynetra; species Oxynetra stangelandi. Next base: position 3,848 of record DVPR01000039.1, read on the forward strand.
TCGTTTATCAATTATAGCACTATAAATGTATGCAATTATAATAGTCAGTTATTATCAGTCTAGTGTATTGTCCAGCTGTGTATACCTACCTCTTAATAATAAAGACGTTAAATATTAAAATATCTCTTAAATTTAAAAATAAGGCAGCTATGTATATTTAATTAGTGCATATAAATAAAGCAATGGGATACATACATATGGTAGCGATAAGATTTATTATTATTATTTTTAAAAGGAATAAAAAAAATTCTTTTGTTTCAGATATTTCTGGAAAATGTTAATTAGTAACCTTTGTGGTTGCCACTGGATTCATTAAGCTCTGAGCATGCGATTAACATTAATGATGGTAAAATTATTATGAAGTAAAGACGAAGGTACTGTGTATAGCTGTGGGATATATAGAGGAGAGAGTACCTACTGCAGTACTATAAGTTGACTTTAGGTTGACAAAGTAACTACCTGTTAATTCAGACCGAATAATGCAAATTAGACTAAGTTGTTAACGACACTATTGATATCGGAGCTTCGATATTTTATGAAAGATATATACCGCGTCCGGAAATGTAACGCAACCAATGAAATAAGCGTAATGACCTAAGCAAGGTTATATGACAAAGATTCGTCTAACGAGCACAAGCGAGCAGCACCAACAATTTGCCACGCACATAAAATTTATTCGTGTGCTGGTTACGTGAGCTTAATTTTTTATTAACGTTCCGTAACATGGAACTTAAACGGATAGTAATGTTATTAAACTCAGCTTCCTTGTTTTTAGTTTAACATACGACATAAAAAGCGGGCTTTAAATTGTTTTTCTGAATGTATACTTGAAAACCTTCTATGAATGTGGACGTAGCACGTCAGGTTTGCAAGGACAGGACGTCATGTTTGGCACTCCGTGCTCTCTGCCTACCTCGCTAGGGACCTGGCGTGGCGGTTATTTATTTATTTTTATTCCTCCTATGTGAGAGTACAAAAAGGTTTATAAAATAAATTTCTAGACATTAGTAATCTGGGCGTCATAATCGCTTAACCGTCCAGATACTTTTTGTTTTATTGAAATAAGAAAACTGTTTTTAGTTATAAAAGTATTCTAAGCGCTAAGAAAGAACGCTATTGTACATTAATATGAAGCAATAAAGACGCATCAATGGATTTATTTGCGACTAATTCGGTATGCGATCGTTAATTAGCTCGTCTCAGATGGAATCAGCATAGCTTGGTTAAAGCTCACGTGTACTGTATTCAGACTTAAGCCAAACCACGTATGGAGGTAATCAAAGACAGCCGCCTGGACTACGTGATCGCATTTCGCAAAATAACTATTTTATTTTTCCGTCACAGTTTTACAGAGCAGACTGGCTGCTTATTGTAAATATATTATTACATTGTATAATACATACTGCATTTATTTATATGAACCGAAAGATTAGTTTATGTGCTGTGTTGTAGATACATAGGTCGAAACTGAATTATATACGAGTGTCTTATATAACTATTAGCTTCGAATTACATATGATACAAGTTCGGTAAAACCTCTGCACTAAAGTTGACCTGCCAAATTAATGCATTTTTTGTATGCCAACTTAACATAACACAATTTTTTTTGCATGCCAACATGTGTATTGTCCATTAGTACACATTCAGAAGGCGAGAAATTTAATAATACTCGTACAAAATTCTTAAAATCTCCACATAAGGGTCCCAAATATTTCCACTGTCACCATGCTAAAGGACTTATTTTTTGTGCGACCCGAGTCCCACACACTTATAAACAAAAAACAACTAGTGATGTCCCTCAACTCAACAGATAAATGTAGTCAAATATAATAAACAAAATCAGTATCTATGGTAGATGTTTTAATTGCTATTTTATCTTCTGTTTTTACTTTTGGCATCAAGGTTTTTTACTCTATTATTTATGGTCAGTAAAATTAAATCCACCTTGACATCTCACTAAAACCAGAAATATTTGAATAAAATTAAGAAATTGGTATTCTGTTAGCGTGTTGTTTGATATTATGAGGTAAATATGTGTAATAAATGTAAGATTTGTTACAGCTGTCGGTCTACTAGTGATTCCGAAAATATGAATCATAGAAAGATTTATTATATGCCATGTAAATTTAAAACAAATTTATTTATTGAAAAATTTTAAATACACTTTACTAATCACTACAGTGAAGAATATATATTAAAAAAATAGAAAACTAAAAAATTTTGTTTTAAATACTTATATACTATTGTCCGAGCATAAACATTGTTCGTATACTTTCATATATTATATACATAGTGCAAATAAATCTCATTTTATTTTATCGTAACGCCAATAATTAAAACAAATGTAGTCACATCACTATCGCACATGCATCAAACACAAGTGCAAGTTGGGTTAGGTCAGGTGTCACACGACTGCACATGCACCGCATCTCATAAACAAAGCGTTACGAACTGTAATATATTATTCCCGGTATCGTCGATCACTGTACATATGCACACTTATTAGGCCGGCAAAATAAATAGACGGAAAATCAATATAGACTATTTATATAGACTTCCCTGGAGATTGAAGTAACCTAAGTTTCCCAATCTCCAAATGCTTGACTACTACCCTGAAATTCGATAAGCAAACATTAAATTAGTAATATGTATCCTAAAATCACAATTCTCAAACGTACAAGCAAAACTTGCCAATTTGCCCTTGCAAATTCATGAAACTATAACAACTCTCTACCTAATATGTTCACGTGAAGTAAAATAACGCCTCGCATTTTATTAAGTTGAACAATTGTAGGATACGAGTTTCAATACGCAAATCTCTTTTATACAATGTTAAATATGAAACACAAAATCAGCTAGAGTTTTATTCGTGTTGAACGTGTTCAGAATCAAAAGCGATTTATGAGCGTAAGGATTAAATTAAAACATATTCTCTTTATGCGTTTTAAATCTTTAAAATTCTCTAGAGCTCATGTATCTAAATATGTATATGTAAATAACGAATAATATTGCATAACATTTTTGGATGCCATTATCCGAATATATTATACAATTATTAATGCAGTTAATTTGAAGTTATGCCTGAGATCGTGAATGTCAATAGACTTATTGAGTAAAGGCGTTAAATTGTGTACTTTATACGTGAAAACAAAACTCAATACAAAGTCATCATTACAAAATTATTCAGATTATATTCGTGAAAGAAAAAACATTGTACAGTTACCGAATGTTGTGACGATATCCCATCACGTTTAAATCGAAGTACTTAAGCACATTGCACGACCAAACTGTCGTATTGTATAGCGAAATAAGGAGCAGGTAGACAGAGAGCATCTAAAGGAATCCATACAACACTAGCGTGACGGTAACGGTTTTTTGTTATTCGCCTTCATACGCCCGCCACCTGCAAATCTAGCAGGTCGCCGGAGGGATGCATGCTTCATTAGTTGTCGTTCGAATTGATTTTCGTTGCGTGAGTTCACTGAACGACATACCAACAATCTTTTATCTTCCTTTTATCGTCGCCTAAGCTGACACACAAGTAAAGTGTACCCGATCCGTCAACGGAACGTCGCCGCTCGTTACTCATAATTATAGATTAGTTCCAACCACATTTTTCGTCAGTGCTAACCACATGATCATCGCTTACCATTTTTATCTTCGTGTGTCTATAGCTACGTGTTTTCATTTACCGCTTAGATATTTTTATTAATCAATCACGCGTCGATCAATTAACGTCATCTCAATGCTTCTGAAGCCCTAGGCGTAGACGTGCACCGCGAAGACCCGGGAGGCAAAGGCCACCAAAAAAAGTAGATCTTCGCGCTGCGTGTAATGTTCTTTTTGCGGCGGTATTAAATTTAGTCGACAGGGAGACGTATAGATCGCGGTATAGTGGTCGATGCCACATGCTGTATCGCACAGGGGGTGAGGGACGAAACGTCGTGGGAACGCCGCAGGAGCACATATGGAGCCCAGCTTTATCTTACGCCATGCATATTATGCGACGTGTATAATAATAATAATAACATTTAGTTAACACAATCTATTCCGACCTCATAACGACCGAGAGCTTGCACGTTTAGATTATGTTATAGTCCGAGAGCCCGTTGTCGTTAGCAATTATGTTTACAAGCCGCCATTAAACCAGACTCGCCTTGACTGGTACTGGTCGCACATATCTATGTACACGGATGGATGTTTAAACATGAGCCGGTACTTGTTTGTGTTGAATGAATTAATTTGAATAATTCAATTGCAATTTCTAATAGAATGTACCTTTTTACATATAAGAGTAGGTACGCGTACATCAAACATGAATCGCGAATACGTCTTTCACTCGTTCAAGCGATATTACGTGCGCGCTTTTACTATTTGCGACTGTCAGTCGGAGTCAAATTTAAAGATTTCCACGAACCTGCATACGTCAGAGGTGATGATGGTGTAGTGAATTCAGCAATGTGACTTTGACCACGAGTGACCAGCTCAGATGTTTTTAAACGAACTCAGGTCCAAGGTAGAGTATTTTGAATGATCACCTGGCGGGTATCCAAAAACTGTACTACGTATTTATGTTTGACCGAACGATTACTTTCATATATCATGGGACGAGGTAATCATTTAATTAATGTAAAATAATGCGGATATATATTAATAATATTGAAACGGCGTATTATTAATATTTAAATAAAGTATAAGAATAATCATACAGATTTAGAACTTCATGACTATTAGAATAAATAATGTAAGAGAAAATTATTATTATTTGGCCTTGTTCCACAACGAATACATGTACCATTTTTAGTGCTAATGATTTTTTATGATTTTGAAACCTTCAAATAGCGAGGGGTATACTATTAACCAGCAGAAGAATGGAAACATTTATGTAAATTCACTTTATTTTTACCAAGTGAGTAAGGACTAGTGGACTTTGTATGTAGAAACTTTTGTTCAACGATCTCCGGCAAATAAAACACGGCAGTTATTTTTGCTGCTAAGAAATATTGCTTGCGTGCTGATTTCTCTGTTTGAAGGGAGAGTTTTATTTTTATTTTTTTTGGGAGATAGGCTCGAATCATGCGAGTCAGAACACGTCGACCGTTGCAGGTTATTTGTGCCCACAGCCTAGGGATGGTTAGACTAAAAACTGTGTGTATTTTTTGTCGCCAGGAATACCAACACCTCTCACCGTTCTTCAGAGTTTAATACAACAATCGCTGAGCAAAAAAATCCTCTCGATATAATTCTACCTGACTATTTCTTAACTATTATTACGTAAAAAAAATTGAAAATATAATTTTAACAACAGACAACATTATGGCTAAAAATAAGTAACAATAACTTTTTTGACCCTAAAGAATTTTATGACGTCAGGGCGGAAATCTGTTTCAGTATACAATATTCCATGAATCGTTTCATGTAACAAATGCCACATGCTCCATCGTCTGACCTATTTTTCTTCTAATTGTAACAACCCAGCCAATCATCCGATGTATCTAATATCCATTGACCTAATTTGCCCAATAACTAACCACTATTTTATATTACGCTACGAGAATTTGAACCAATCTGAAAGGTACATTTAAATTTTTGTATTTAATTCAAAAATTTAAGAATATTTTGAAACGGAAGATACATTAATAACGTGAGATAGTATAGTTATATTGCTAAGGGATCTCTAGTATTAAGCTAACATCAAAAGTGGATGGCGGTTTTTGTTTAGCCTACTTTTGAAGACATAGGGGGCGGGGACGTCTGGATGGTGGTTGTATTAGCAATATTGATTTATTTCTGATTTTCTTTTGACAATGTTGTAGGTCCTAATTCAAAGAAATATGGCAATCCTACTGGCGTATGGTTGACTGCGAATTAATAATACATTTGGTATAATTCCATGAAAACACCGAAGGAACCTAAATAGATGTAAAACATACATACCGGTGTTTATATAAACATAAGAATGGAGTAAAGAGTTTTGCTGGTAGGCGGCCTAAAAAAATGGTAATTAGGCTTTCATTGACTATCGCTTAGTCATTTGTAATTAGATTATTCCACATTGTTGTAGAATACGTTGGAGCATAACCAAATTACGAATGTCCAAGCAGATGATGAACAGAATGATGAAAAGGAACTCTTACTAGACCAACTTGTTCATATGTATCTGATAATATTTGATAAATATCTAACTATTCATTGGATACTTTATGAACTGAACGGTATGATTTTAAAGTACACTTTTTAAATTTTCTCATTTTGATATTGTTAATCTAGCTTAAACTATTCCCAATTTTATTTTTATGTACTGTATGAAATTGTATGTTACATAATTTTCATAAAAGTAACATATAACTCATAACAACACTGAAATACGAATCTAATCAATGTTTAAGATAAATGCACGAGTGTTGCGACGTACTTGGGCGGTCAACGGCCTGAACCTATGCCAATGCTAACAATTTATCAACAACGAACATTTAATTATTATGAATTGCTTACTAACCTATTGCAAATAGCTTGTTTACTGAAACAATCTGATTTCGGATAGGGTCGGTGGTTCAACAGCGCACAGATATAACATGACGTACTTTTAAAACAGAACAAGAAAAACTGTATGATTTTTATTCATCAATCTGTATAATCTGTACAGTCACGTCATTTATTGAAAAGGTATTATTTAACCGACAACTTTGAAGTAATCTCGCAACGGTGACATTACTATACAAAATCGTATTTCGTTACAAAGACCAGTCAAATATAAATCTAATGATTGGCGTGTAAAGAAATGAGCGAACGAAAACTTTTTTTCCGAATTATGTTAATGTTACTTTAATTAGTCGGGTATTGAAGGCTTATGCGTTTCACCCGATGGCCAGCTGTGATGTTGGCGTACCTATTAATATGAATTACCTTTCATAATACACAAAAATAGCCGTAGCACGAAAGTCGGTGTCGAAAGATAATTTGCGAACGATGCGGAAGGTTCTGATCTGAGTGCTGGCGGGTTGCCCAGCGCTGAGTGGATATGCGGTGGCATTGGGCCAGCCAGGGTCAGGAGCGGGCGATGCACCCTATTCCGTCACATTCGATCACACGCCAATTACACATACGAGTAACTAACATCCACTAGGAACTGCACGGAGAACAATAGCCCCGATCGCACTACACGAATCCACAAATTGCTCTCGAACAAAGAGCATCGTCAACTTACGCGTTTCCTATTACCGATATGGTACTCCCAATGTCTACATATATATTTATAAATCATATAGTGTGATAAAAACGTTCTCTTTTGGTATCTTAAGCTTAGGATTGCCTGCTTCCCAGATAAGATAAGGAAAGGAGTACTTATCTGAGACCCCGTGAAGGAAGGGTCGGCGATAACTATTAAGGAACCGAACAAAAAATCATCACAAAAACTATTGTGTTTACACGCAGCAGGTACCGACTGAGTTTTTCGAGTTGCTTTGTGAAGTAATAGGAGCAAAGTGATGAAAAATAATAATAGCTGTGGACAATTGGGTACAAAAAGATATATCAAAAGAAGGATCGGACAGTACTGGTTGGACGAAGTCTCGTTAACATTAGCGGCTACACACATGTCCGTGAAAATGTTTGTTTAGGCAAAGTCGTTAAACACTGGCAGGATGTGCTCTGAACCCTCAAGGTTGGTGAGTTTATTCAAATTGACTATACATATTATATTTCAGCAAGTCACATAGTTGTATTGAGTCAACATAAATAGTAACCTCTTGCACTATAGTACCGTCGGTTTCTTGACATTCGTCCATTCCAGCATAACTTTAATTATTTCCCGAGTTTGAAGTAACATATTTATTGTTTAAAAATATATTTATATATATTTATCCTTCATTATTCATATTATTTATAATTAATAAAAATATTAGACATCAGTGATCGAAAAAAATAAACCACGCGGTATTAAGTCGAAATAAAGTATTTTGATGTTATATCGAAAAGGTTAAATATTATGATGTTTTATATTAATGTATATTTAATGAACGAGCTTAACGGGTACGTTATTTGTAGGAATATATTACTTGTTAACATTTTGACCATATTTGTTTCCATATAAAATCAACTTTCAACATCCTACTTCGTGTTTTTATTATAGATTAACAAATCAGATGATGTCAATATACAATGAAGCGAGTTTTAACGGTCACTTAAAATGTTATAGCTCGTTGTAAAAACTTTACAGTTTATTTATAATACAATACGGATTAAAATAATTGGCTCAGTTATTTATAATGAAATAATCAATACACAACAAAAGCACAAATGGTGTTTACTCAGGAATAATATAAAAAAAAATCCAATATATATATATATATATATATATATATATATATATTTGTAGTATATATAGTTTTCAATTAAAAAACATTTGTAGTATAATTTACTGGCTCATTTTTCCGATACAAAAAGATGACCGCGCATAGACCATTTTAAGTTTACCATCTCCACCGTACAGGAGCAGTGTAACACTTCGGTTCCACCCTCCCTCATCAGCTCGCTCGGTGGTAATTGGTGCGAACTGCCACAAGCGCAGTGCACGTTCGTCTTGCACGTTTATTTACGCGATGCCCCGCGCTGCTGGCCGGCTTCCAAAGCTCACTAAAATAGCAGCGTTGTCGATGTCATTGTACTAACTAACGCAAACGAAGCCCTACAACGGCTGCCTACAACCGTTCAGGAGAACAACAAATCACACCGATCCTCCATTTTGTGTGAGCCCTTTTATAAAAACCAATACAGACCTCTCAGATCTTGCTCGTTTTTGCTAACAAGTGAATAGATCGACATTTATACATGTAGGTTAAGTAATTGTTGTAGGTACATAGTTTACAATAGTACGCTGACTGTAAACTATTGAATTGTTTATTAAATGGTCCAACAACGATTTTGTAGTGCATTTAATTCGGTTACGAGTGTTTGTATGTTAGAAACTGATTGAAATTTTCATGGTGATTTTGAAATGTACTATTTGTAAGTTAGTTACTAATGTATGTGAAAGTTTATTTCTAAATCTATCTATAACAAAATAATTTCACGTGCACTTAAATTAGGTTATTTATTTAGCTGCCTACATCAACTGAATATTAAGGCACTAGGTTTTTATAATAATAATCATATAGACATAAAAAAAAAAAAACATATTGTTATCAGATCGGAATACATACTCAATATAAATTTAAACAACAATAGAATGACCCACGAGTGAATATTTATTGTAGTATTTTTTGGTATTCTTCACGGATTATTAAATTATATTACCTACATAGTAAGGCAATTAAATCGTAATATGATATACCTACATTCATATGTATATGCACAATACGGTTTTTTTCATATAAATTACACGTAGAAAATGATAATAAGATTTGCAAATAAGATGAGGACGTAAACAGGTGTGTATCTATGTAACATATGTAAAGTGCAGTCGATTACCATATTAACATACAAGTTGAATGGATGAATAATAAGAATGTATATAAGATTCATTTAATTGTTTGTATCGTGTTGTAATTATGTAAAAGCGTAGTTAGTAGCGGGCGAGCGGAGTTGTGCTTATACGAACTCCTTTATCTAACTCGGGACGCTTCATCAAAGTAGAAAAAGATGGTCGGTCGACGAACAAAAAGTGGGAAGATTCGTTTGGCCAACCCTTTTATTTTACTCGGCGTTCTCTTTTTACTTTTATTCTAAAAATATCGCATTCACAAGCCCATTTCGAAAGGAAACGTGATTCTCTTCAAGGTCAAGTGAATTAGTATTCGTATGGTGTGTTCGCTGTTTGACCGGACGCAAAAACTCGTTAATATGCTGCTTGTCGATTTTTTTTCTAACAATGATTAGACTGCCCGCGGCAATACTCCGTCTCTTTTCAGTGTTTTTCGTGTTATGCAATTAAATTGGGCTGGCGATGTGAGTGGATAATCTAGTTAATTTATGGACATTTAGAAGCTGCTTGAAAATGGAACTCGGTGCTGGGTAATAGCGTTGCGGGTTTGTATATTCGGGAAACGAAAAGGTGTTGTTCGTATATTTTATATCACCACTAAATAGGACATGGTGGTAGGAAATCGACTACTCATAGGCCTACATTACTGGGTATTCCACTACGCTGGGTATTCCAATGTCATTTATTTATGTCACGAGTTTAATATGAATATGTAGGAGTAGATAAACAGATTTGAATTTAAATCAGTAATTTCTATGGCATAAAGTCGCATCAAAATTAAATCTCGAGAACTGAATATTAATGTTAACGTTTTATTCCGTTATAGATGTTATATTGCACTTAGATAACTATTTTGACATTTAACGGCAATGTGTTAATGAATAATATAAATGAATTACGCTTCGCGCTCATAATCTCACTCGTAGCCCGCCCTTGGGTTATACTATGGGTTCCATGCAGTTACAAAGTCCACACATGATCCAGATCTTTAAAATATTCGGGCAATAATCCCAATTTTACACAGTTCTAATGTCTTTTTAACAGCTTAATAAAACGATCGTCTCAATATTTTTACACAACACTGAATTTGTCTTGAAGTAGAAATTTATATTCTACGTCAAATATCTAGTACTATCCGTTACAGCATACTAAATTTTAAATCTCTACACACTGGCATAGTAATGTGATTGCCAAGTATACAGTATTGCTTAAAACATACGGTCTATCGTAGATAAGATTACCTACTGCTATTGAAAATTGTTATTATTTTTATTACTAAAATCTACATAATTTTCATATTATAAAACTCCTAATTTTAAAATATTTACTCTAATGAAGTTGTAAAAAAAAGCATATATTTATTTTTATATACCAACAATTTTATTATGTCATGAAATAAAATTTATTTGATTAAATAATTTATATGATCATACCAAATATACTATTAATATTTCGTCTTAATGTTTTTACAAAACAAAAATAATGGGCTATGATTAAAAGTTACTTGCCCTTGGCTTATTCAATTTAAATATCTTAATATAACATGTAAAGGAAAAACGACAGTTAAATTTATTTACTGGGAAGTACTCTGCCACTTATTGATGCTATGAAATGTTTTATTGATGCTATGAAAACGCTGGAGTTTATAATTCAAAAATTCATGAAAGCTTTAAGCCAATGATGCTACGCTGTTTAATTATATAAATGCATATAGCCTCAATGAAACACTGTGGTATCATCGCCTTAAAGCTTATAACTAAAAACCTATGTACATTTGATCTTAATACTGAATCACGGACCATTGAAAATTAAGCGAAATCTGAGTCACCAACTGGCAAAAGAAACCTCACATGAGCAATTGATGATGAATTAGGGAAGTTACATTTATATCTATATCCTTTTACAATAGGGCTATGGTGGGTAAATCGAATATTAATAAAAGTCAGTGAGACATATACGCATATCATACTCCTTAAGTTCTTTCCAACGAACACTGACGAATTATTTATCAGATATTCTGCACTTTAGGAAAAAGGGATAATAAGGCATATAAATTGTAATTAATTAATTATTTACAAATATAAAAATAATATATGATATAAATATAAATTTTATTTATTATTTATATACACGATATATTAAGAGACATAAAAAGAAAAAAGAGGACCGCACAAAGGTATACCTACAGCTTATTTAACAAGAAATTCTTTCTATTTCGTACTTGTGACAGTTTATATTTGTTTCAATAGATCTAAGCAGGTAGCCTAGGTGGGAATTGTTTTGGGCTCACTGATCATGAGCTATTTATAGTATTAAGTTACCTAAATAAATTATTCAATATTATATGTGGACTACAAATTTCAAAATAATTTTGTTTTGTGTTTGATATATCTTTGGTATACGAAAGAGTGTAAGTATATTTAAGTTCTCAAAATATCCTTCATTACCCCATTTCCAACGTGTAGGTATATATAAAGATATAATATATATTTGGGAATTGAGTGAACAATTTAAACAGATGGAAATAACACCGTCGCTATAACAAATCTATTATGTATAGAAACCGTACCTGTGAAGCAGAATGTACAGTTGTCGCAACTAGAGTATCTTGTATTAATAAAAATTTAAAAGATTGTTATATTAGATTCGCCATAGTTGCTACGTATGATACGCCAGGCTTCGTAATCCAATTTGAATTGTAGATAAAATGGTTTCTAGCTCAAACGGAATGATTCATCCACTTTATTTCGAGGGGTCGAGAGAGGAGTCTCACAGTTAGTGATGTTATGTACCTTCAAGATCGAGTTATACATAGATATGTATATTTTCTCTGATAATAAAACTAAGTTTAGTAATATTCTACTTTTACCCATATGCCTACGATACCCATAATAAACATTTGAAATGACGAAACTTAAAATAAATTTAAACTGAGCTCTTCGCGATAATCTTTGATACTTAACATAATATTTTGCAACTGGTTGAATATAAACTATGTTAAATTTTCAATTTCACAACAGGTTTTATTGACAGTAAAGCGTAGGAAGTAAGTATATAAGATAAGATAAACATAAACGGTTTGAAATCGAATCTAATTGTTTTTATTATTTAATGTAATATACAATTCATCGATGCCTGCGAATTCATAACCCATAAGTTGGGGCGACACGACAAGCCACCGGGAAGACACTAGGGGAGCGCGCAGCCGCTCGATGTTGTCACGCATGCGCCCCTTAAGCCCGTCGGCCAGGCAGCCATCGACGCTGCACAAAGCAAGAGCATCCTCCGCGGCTCGCACTGACCCATCTCAACATTGATGTATCGCGTTACCAATAATCATCTCAGTGTCATTTTAATCTAAGAAAAAACACGAGCATGTGAAAAGTTTTTCGTTGCTAACAAAACGTTTGCGTAGTGTTGTTTCTTTTGTGAAACCATCGTCAGCCATGTATAAAACGGTGAGGCACGGTGAAAATAGTCTTCAATACACCATCCTGCCTCAGACCGAGGAGGTGCTCGTCAATAGCGGCGTCAAGGGCAAGGGACGCGATTACAGCCCCTCGATTCACATGCGTCGCTCGCGAAGAAGGTCCACGTTGCGATATGTTTTGCTCATAGTGTTCGGTATAATTCTCGCGCTGGCTCTCTCGTGTGTTCCACTTTATATTATGAACGTTGCTTTATACGTAAGAAGGAATATTCAGAATCAAAATGAAGTTAACACCGTACCATCCATGTTGCCAACAGGACGTGACATGATTAAATCTCGTAAAAAGGAGCTGAAATTATCTCCAGACACTGTAGAATCTTCGTCAAGTCTGCCAATCTTGGACTCTATTACAACACCAACTCCTACCATCGCTCCGACGACCATTCTGCCTATTACGGTAGCTATTGAAAGAGCAACGACACCTCCGTGGATCATACCAGCTTTAAGACCTTGGAAAAAATCATTGGCCTCTACCACATTCAAACCTACTCCAACTAAGAACATCGAAGAAGTCCCGTTTGTAGGTACTCCACCTGGCAGTGTACAACTCCTAGATCACTATATGTCACTCAAACCTAGGGAAAAGGATATGATCATTCGACCTACTATTACGCCCGTGCCAAATGTACTAGGTAACCTGTTGAAGTATTATTCACAGGCCTATACCATTGAGGCACACACGCCCACAGTAAAACCTGTAACGTTGAGCATTAATAATAAAATATTCGATGACGTATTAATAACCACTAAAGCAACCACGACCATGACTGTAGGAACCACTGAAACTGAACCAAGTAATGAGTCAAAAATGAAGGATTTAAAGGACACGTTGTTGTCTGTAGACGACGATGAAGAATTCAAAGAATCGCTAGAGATGGATGAAGTTTTTTCTTTGCCGCCATTGAAACCCGATCCTGTTGCTTCCGGCAGTGATTCTGATGAAGTTACAGTGTTAAAGGCGGGCGATGTCGCATGGTACGGTGCGCGGTGGCCTTTCGTAGATACGTCATCTTACTTCCAGTGGTCGGTGAGTGCTGTTGTTAAGTTATTTGCGTTATGTAATATTTGTGTTTACGTGAAAGTTATTTTGACGATTGTTAGGTAAGACCAACTAGATATATTACGAGCACTATCGGGCGACTGGGTTCTTATCTGCTAGATAAAACAGTATCTAATGAAATGCTAAACTATCGTAAATTATAAAAAATACATCACTTCACTTATTATATGATAAATAAAAACAGATTCAATTATAATATTAAAATATCTAATACAGGTAAAAATAGTCTCAGTCTAAAATGGCTGTTTCAAAATGAATATAGACGATCGTTGTAATGTATAGCTAAAGCTACTTGTAGGTTTAAATATTAACGAAAAACGTTTTCCCTTATTGTAAATATAAGCAACAATTATTAAGAACGCCTCTTCTCACGCAATTCATTCCATGCGCAGTCTATTAAAGGTGCTTTCAGCATATATTCTACAATTTTAATTAATTTTACAACAGCATCCGTCCGTGTCGGCAAATTTTGATATTGTGAAATTTTTATCAATAACTTTTAAAACACCTTGGTCTCTATGTATGTAATAGTCATTCAAGTATTGTTAAAAATACAAGTAAATTGCTTATATGTTATGCTTTTTTACTTTTTAAAGTGTCCATAGTCAAGGCAAATTTACATTGAGGAGCCAGGTGAGGCATTCTTGTAAGCGAATTTACAGAATATCACGCATAGCATTAGCCAACGAGTTTCCCCATATATAGCATAAGTAGAAATGATTTCTCAAAAAAAAAGGTACAACGGCGTTTTCGCCACACGTTTGGATAAGTTATTACGCTGTGCGGCCTTTGTGTTACACAATATTTTAAGTAAACACACAGTTGTTTTACATCATTACCGTTCGCAGAAGACTCTGCACGAGTAGACAAGTGATATTTATTAGGACGCGTTTCAATCTATTCCGAATCCAAGAAGACCATTAACGTCTTATCTATTATCTTTCTTATGTTCGGTTCTGTATTTTACGATATATGTATATTAATTTACAGTACTATACATAGTTCTATACAACCTTTAATAAATTCTAATGTGAAATCATGCGTCAATACTGAAGTAAGACACTCTTCGATCGGCGCGTAGATAAAGCGGCCGGGGTCTCGAATGTCTATTCCGTTCGTTTTTTGTCACGATTCAGCTCAACCAGTCAATTTTTCTACCTACCTTGATCAGAGTAAAAACTTAATGAATAATGGTATTATTATTATAGAAGGATATCCACAGCTTCAATATATTAAATGATGTTGGTATAGTAGATAAATGTGCCAATATTATTTATATATTTATTATGTATTTTAAATGAGATGCAAATTTATGAATAGCTAACTAGCGAATAAATTAATAAATAATATAAATACGAATAGATTTTACATTATGAAATTAATGGTAAATTATACTCCAGTAATGAGTTATACGTTTGTATTCATACTCCGACAGTAGCGTAGCTTACTCATTAAAAGAAAGGTTTAAAAAAAATTAAAAAAGCAGACCCTTTATTTTTTCGTCCCATAGACGCTTCGCGGTCCACAATAGTTTTTATGAAAGGAGAGCGAACAAAAAATCTTCTTAAATCAGTTTATAGTTAATGGTGCAGCGGTATTGGTTTGTTAGTTTTAAGAAGGATTCATTTTACCTACTCTATTCATTGCATCATAGGGCATAATGTTGCTGTCTTATATTCTTTTAAAATTTATATAATCTCCTGATTAAAATATGTGACTCGAATTAGAAGTAACGGGTCACGTGTTAGATTTGTTATGAGCGAGAACTAACATTTTTAGAGCTGAGATACGTAATCCTCTTGTCTCATTTTTGCTAATTTATATATTTGCTACTTTTCACCATGCGTTTAACTGCTAACTTAAACAGTTTTAAACATTGTATACGGATCGCTTAAATTCTTAACCAAACTGAAGTAGTGACGTCGTAACATCAATAACCTGCATGTTCATTTACTAACCCTTTCACAGTATTGAAATAAAAGAAATTCGAAATGGAACAAACAAACTATTTTGTCATTTATAGGCAACATAACTAAACCAGGTCACATAATTGTAAGTACCTACCAAACGCAACATGAGCCCGGAGATAGAAATCGCTGAAACTGTATAAATCAATTCACCGCTGAGAAGTTGGGTCAATCAATGATATCTTCAAAGAATTATTTTTCGACAAACTGTACCTATTTCAATGAGGGGTTTTGAATAGGGATAGGTACATAAGCGAACTAAAATATACACATGTTTTCCTTCACGTAGAATGGAACCACACTTATGGTAGACATTGGACGGCCTTGTATCATAGTGATTTTAGTGTTCAATCGGTCTGGGCAACCTTTGATTATCAAACGTATGGCTAGTAACCATAGACAAGCATATACCCATATAGTTCTAAATAGATATACATTATAGATGTATGATGTATATAAATAAGGCCAAGGCTCTCCTATCTCGACCAAATAGGTTGGGCACTAGCTGATGGGGGA